>PITA01011202.1:0-67970 GCA_004023965.1 Spilogale gracilis | reverse complement strand
CGCATGGTCTCACTTACTTGCGGTGCATGAGGGGCAAACTGGAGGACAGTGGCAGAAGGAAAGCAAATGGGAACTAGGATAATCTAGGGAGGGAAACGAAACAACAGAGATTTTGAACACAGAAACAAACTGAGGGACTTGGAGGGAGGGGGGTGGAGGGATGGGAGAGCCTGGTGGTGGGTACTGGGGACACCTAAAGTGTGGAGCACTGGGTGTGGGGAATGGGGAATGAATCTTGAAACACTGGGAAAAAAATTTTAGTAACAATAAAAAATAAATAAATAAATAAATAAAATAAAATAAAATAAAAAAGAAAATGTACATTCTAGCAGCAGAGACAGACATTAACCAATGAAAATATGAAATAAGGAAACAGTACATAAGAATTAAGGGCCACGGATGAAGAAAGAGGGGAACAGGAGAGGGTGCTAAGAAGAGGCATAGGATTTTACAGAACATGTAGAACACACTGAGAAGACGTTTAACCAACACTTGAAAAGGGTAATTACCTACCTTTGGAAATCACTCGGAAGAAGCTTGAAGTCAAATAGAACAGCTAGTGCAAAAAGCCCAGGGCAAAAGTGAGGGTGCTGGTTTTGAGAAACAGCCGGAAAGCCCCTGAGAATAAAGAAAAGGAAAGAAATAGATTGGGCATCCAGGGTGACAACATTCTGTTTTAATGAAAAACTCTAATTGGGAGGGAAATACAATTTAACAGACTATGGACAAACTCCCTGGGGGCATTTAATTTTTTCAAACAAGATGCTGTAGTGTAATTGTTAAATTGGTATATTTTATTGACTCAAATTCATTAGCTCTCCCCAAATTTCCAGATGCCAGACTTTGCCCCATTTATTTGGAGTGTCTAAGCTAAAGTAACCTTTGACCTTTTGACTTGCTATGGCTCTGATCCCTGAATTCCTTTAGATGAGTTTCTGTCCAAGAAGGAAACATCCATCCTGAGGAGCAGAAAGTTCTCTACAGTCAGATTGTTATACCCTAACTCTTCAGAGCTCCAAGTTACAGAGCCTTTCTCTGGGAGCCTCCACTTTCCCATCAGTGGAATGGACAGAAAAAGAGTGTCTATCTCATCGGGTGAACACTAAAGGACATAATGTGAGTCCACACTCAGCTCTACCCCATAAACATTTACATACATGTTAGCAGTTACAGTGACATACCGTGCCTGTTCTCTGCAGAAGCCCCTCGGGTGCTGAAAAGAATTTCCTCTCTCCAGAGGCAGCTTATGACTTCCTTGGGCAGCCCTACCTATTAAGATATTGATCCCCAATCCACTTGCCTGCAATTTGCAGTACTAGCCCTGGTTCTAGCCCTGTTTCTACCCCCTTAAGGTCAACCAGAACCCATCCATATCCATCTCCCACCCGAAAACCCTTTAGTGATTAAAGGTAATCACTACATTCTCTAAAATGTTTCTTTAGCCAAGCCTCATTTCACTGTTTCCTTTTCCCCTCACCACACTAGCTTGCACATTTGACCTTGATCCATTTGCCTTAAATCTATCTTAAATTTCAGTGATACTTCTTTCCAACCACTCTCTCCTTGCCCACATGTCGATTTAATTAATTCTATTATTACTGTGATGTGTCCAGGTTTATAATACGTGCCTTCTATCCTCTAAACCTCTGCCTACAGCTGGTTAGTTTCCCTTCCTTTTTTTTTTTTTTTTTTAATACCATAAACACTTGAGTTCTGGTTTGACCAGCATGAAGGTGAGGCTGGGAATTGGACTTCCTCTGTCCTGATCTTGAAACAGATGAATAGCCCAATTTTTTTTGTCCTTCCAACTCATCTTTAACAAAAAGTCAACTAACACATTTCCCACAACTCACTTCACATATAATGCTTCTGGGCCTCATGGGCCCGATTTTGCATTTGTATAGCAAGCTGGTCTTTTAGCCCAAAACATGACCTTATTATTGTTTTCCCTGCTAAACCCTCTTCCATTAGCTTATCATGATCTCTTAGTATTATTGCTACCTGCGAACACTTCAATGGCTTGTTTTCCAAATCCTCATTCAAGTGATCGATTAAAAGTAATCGAGCATCTCAGGACTAAAGACAGAGCCTTGTGATGCATCCCTAGGTAGCTCCCAAAGTTTAATAAGCTCTCATACGGTAAGATAATTCTGCTGATTGTAACTCACACAGATAACATAGTTTTGATTGCCCTCTGACACTGAGTATATGATGAGGAACTTTTCAAATTCCTTCCTCTACTCTATAGCATTGTATGATTTATTAATCAGGTATAGAACCTGATATAAATGAAAAATGGCAGAGTGCTGTTTATATAGCACCCATTTAAAAACAAAAAACAAAAAAAACAACAGGTGTTGTCTGTCTTTTGTTCAAAATCATTTGGTGCCCTCTCTGGCAGAGACAGTAACAACTACCAAATAGTCTATGTGTTCCTTTACGTTCTGGAGATCTCTTGCCATTAGACAGGGCCTGGTAACTTGTTCTGGCAAGAAAACTTGAAAGGAAGAGATACGTGTCACTCTCTGAACAGTGACAATTCTGGATACAGTTCGGCAATTTCTTTTTTGCCCTGCCTCAGTGATTGCTAAGGACAATGGTGTTCCAGCGGGTATAGCTACTGGACGGCAGGGCCCCTGTTTCCTGGGTCCCTGAATTACTGGGTAGAGCAGAGCCTCCTGCTTTCATGCCTGGATCCTGTACAGAGTGTGGGTGAGAAATGAAATATATTCTTAGGTTAAATCACAAAAATTTGGGGAGTAGTTTATTACAGCATGACCTAGTCTATTCTGATTCTCCTGCTCTGAGATTAAGGCTCAGACTCCTACAATGCGCTAATAGGACTTGTGTGTTTTGACCATCTACCTCTCCAGGCCTCTTGTTAGGGGGCTGGCTCCCTCTCTAGCCACACTGACCTGGTCACTGGTCCTGGAGTGTGCCATACTCTTTCTATACCTGAGTGTCGGGGGCGGCGTGATCCGCCCCCCCTGCCATACTGCAAGCCCCAAAAACTTTGGTGGAGGTACCCATGAATGTGCCCTGTGGGCCGGGGCAATATGTCCTTTGTGTCCCTGGGACGTGCACTTGGGCAAGTGCTCATTCAAGGTGTGAGAATCATGCCAATCCTTATGAAGCTTAATAATTGTAGGATTGTGGGGGCACAACATACTTACTTTAAACTTAGTAAAACCTTTACTAACATAAGCAGCTTGGATATTGCAACCTCCTGTTTGTGTGACCCCTCATTCACCTCCCTATGCTAGGGAGCAGTAAAACATTCTAATGAGATAGGGTTTGCAGGAACCATCCTGTTCTCACGGGACATGCCTGCCTGTGACCAATCATTCTATAGATTAGGGTACAGTGAGTACATCCTGTTCTCACGAGCACATCCTGTTTCACATGGACCCTCTAAAAACACTATTATCACTATTGTCACTCAGGATTGATGATCTGTCACTCAAAGAAACTCTTTGCTCATATGGTTTCCACCTGAAAAAACATGTAACTATCTATAAATAAAGAGCCCTGAAAACAGTGTTTTCAGGAGATCCCTACATGAAGTTTGGTCTCCTCATTTTTCGCCGACTCCTTCCTCACTCTCGGATCCCGACTGTTGCTGGGGCTGGCCCCCGGCACCTGAGGCCTTCATGCATGTTGGGCCCTGAGGATCCAAGTTTCTTCCACCTCAAATGCTCTTCTTCCCTCTCCGAATTTATTTTGACCACTTTCCTTTCAGACCCTAACTGAAGTACTACTTCCTCAGGGAACATTTCTTAACTCTCACAAATGATGTTAGAATCCCCATCAAATGCTTCCCTAGCAATTTATCTCTCTTTCAAAGTATTTTTGCACTCTTGCAGTTATTAAGTATACAACATTTTATTTTTTCAAAGATTTATTTATCTATTTTAGAGAGAGAGAGAGCAAGAGTGAGAGGGGCAGAGAGAGAGGAAGAGAGAATCTTATGTGAGTCTCAAGATTTGAGAGAATCTCCATGCTGAGCATGGAGTCTGCTGGATCTTGTGGTCCTAAGGTCACCACCGGACCTGAAACCAAGAGTTGGATGCTTAACTGACTGCACCTCCCAGACACCCCAAAGGTGCAGCATTTAAATTTCATATCCATTTTCTTTGCTAGAATATAAGCTCCTTGAATTAAAGGCTTTCTTTAATTCACCACTGTACCCTCAGCACCTCTTACAGTAATGGTGCAAAGCCTTCCAATTTTTGACAGCTATGGGATAGTTCCAACAAGTTGAAAAAAAAAGACAAACCCAAAAGATTACTCTTGTTCGTAAATTCCTCCAGCATAGTTATCTGATTTCTTTTGATCTCAGAAAGCCAAGCCACTCCAATATTATGCTTGAAATAGGATTAACTTCTTCAAATTATTTACTGGGTGTCCCCATGATGTGTCCAAGAGAGTCAGAAAATAGGTGAGAAGAGCAAAAATGAAGAAACTTAGTAGTCAGCTGCACAACATAGTCAGGGGAAAAAATGAAAATTTAAGTAACAGGTAAGGTATGGAGTTCTGTGGTCATTCTCTGAGCCCAGGTACTGACAGAAGAGGCTGATGTTTAAAGTCACTTGGGGGTGCCAAGGGCAATTTCCTCCTTTCCTGTGGCTGGGCACAAAATCCCTATCGCAGATTTGCTTTTTATCCCCAGCCACGAGTGGACACCTTTCAGTTCCAGTGTATCACCTCTGGAACCCGTAGCCACGCTACCAGAGCCTAGCCTGAGGATGGGAGCATAAGGGCTGGTAACAAACAATGGCTACATTATTGATTCTGCTCTGCACAGTCAATAAAACCAGGTTTTTGAATCATCTGGTGCAGCTGTTACCCTGATTTGGAATCTCTCACTCAAAGCTAACCTCATCATTTCCAGGACGGGAAAATTTCAAGACTGCAAGTGGCCTTTGTGTAGGAGGTTAAACTCAGCCAGTGTCTGAACACGCACGTCTGCTTCTGTCAGCGTGGGGATCCAGCTGCCCGTGGTTGCTGTGCCACGCACTGGGAAGCACGTGACATTAGATGTAATGCACTTTCACACAGATTTCCAGCCTCTGGGACCACTATATATGTAATATACCTATGATATATATTTTTGAATTTATATTTTGTATGTAATTTTTAATTTTCAAATATATATTAATTTTAAAGATTTTATATAGACATACATCTTAACATACTTCCAAGCATTTTTAAGAACTGGGGAAAATTCTAAACACCAATATGTCTAAAATGACAAAAGAAACCTAATTTGTATCTGTATTATACTATAACCAAAATGTTTTATAACAAAATCTATTAGTTGATGCTCTTGACTCTCAACCAAAACCTGGTAAGAATACTCTAGTCAAAATCATGAATGTTTCAAGGACTTGGAGATAGAGGCCAACAGCTGAAGACTCATAGGTAGGATGAAATAGAAAGCCAAACCTGGGGAGCAGGTGTGCCCATCTTTTCTCCAACAATGGTTCTTTCATCTAATTTAATTGGGAAGGGCTTCTATTGTTGCACATTTCACTTATTTATTCCTCAGCATTTATCAAGTGGCTACTATGTGTGTAGTATTTTCTGGTGCAAAAGAAAGATGTGGTAGGTAAAATTCTAAGAATCACCCGCAGTGACCCTCTTCACTTTGTAATTCCCATCCCATGACCACTTCCTGGGGTCAATCTGTAAAAATATGAAGTAGCACTCCAGGAACCAGATTCTACCCTAATCTGAAAGAGGTTTGAAGAAGATTTTTTTCAAGGGCTTCCAGATAAAAGCACGAGTTGGCCAACACCTTGATTTTGGTCTTAGGAAACCCTAAGTAGTGATCCCAGTCTAGCTCACCTGTACTTCTGACCTACAGAAGTGTGATTATAGGGCACCTGGGTGGTGGCTCAGTCGGTTAAGCATCTGCCTTCAGCTCAGGTCATGATTCTAGGATCCTGGGATCAAGTCCAAAGTCAGGCTCCCTGCTAAGCTGGAAATCTGCTTCTCCCTCTCTCTGTGCCCCTCCCTTCTGCCCTTTGCCCCTCCTCTTTCAAATAAATAAAATCTTTTTTAAAAACTGTGAGATTATAAATGGCAGTTATTTTAAGCTGTTAAACTATAGTCATTTGTTATGCAGTGATAGCAAACTGATACAGAGTTAAATTAAAACTAGGAACTTGATTCAGATTTCAGAAGCTTACTCTCCAGGTAGAAGAGTGGGTTTTTGCATTCCCTACATGTTGACTCTACTCCCCACCAAAAACATGCTAAGTGCATTTTTATTTTTATTTTTTAAAGATTTTATTTATTTATTTGAGAGTGGGAGAGAGAGCATGAGAGGGGAGAAGGTCAGAGGGAGAAGCAGACTCCCCACAGAGCTGGGAGCCTGAGGTGGGACTCAATCATGGGACTCCAGGATCCTGATCTGAGCTGGAGGCAGTGGCTTAAGCAACTGAGCCACCCAGGTGCCCGGCATTTTTATTTTTTGAAGTGTCAAGTCTGTGTCATCATTGCATCCACTCTGCTATGGTTTAACAAGTTCCTATGACATAGTCTACACTCTGCTGGGCCATGATGTCCATAAACAGACTAAGCATCTGTCCTCAGGAGGACTGAAGACTGAGGACATTGAAGACAACCACAGGACAGGTATATTGCCCTGTGCTGTGAGAAACCAGAGGAATACTGAAACATGGATGATGGGCTTTTACCTGGCATGGGCAAGAAAAGCTACTTGAAGGGGGTGACAACAAAAATTAATCTGGAATTTCAGAAGGCATAGTAAGTCAACATGTACTACAATATTTTCAGACAATTTCACCCAGTGATTGCACTTTAAATTTTGTATTGTTCAATGGACATAGGCATTTAACTGCCTTCTTAGAAATTGCGAGGCCAATTATGCAAAAAAAGTCCATATACTGTTTCCATTAGGCACTGCCCATCATTGCCCTTGGAGTCATTTTACTGATTCTTTAAAAAGCAAAATGTCAGCAGTTGAGAAACCTGGCAAGTACTTGTTGCTGATGAAAATTAAAAATACATTTTCTTCCTTTCCTCTTAAACATGTTTGGAGTGGATTTGGAAAAAAACAGACTTTTAAAGAGAGAGGAAGTGATTACATTTCCAAGTGTAAATTTGTAGTAAGGTGATAAGGATCACAGAAACATAGCATCACGAACTTTTACAATAATTTTTAAGAGGGAGGGTCAGGAGAAATAGCAGAGTTTCTCTGTATGTACAAATAGTGCTAACAACTCAAATTCTCATTTGAAACCTTTGATCTTTAGAAGAACGTGATACAATTATATTTGCTCTCTAATTTTCTCTATTTTAAATTCAATTCCATATTTCTCTCTCATGAATTGCAAATTGCCCTTCAATTTTATGAGACTTTTAGAATTGTAACACAAGATCAAGAACATGAAAAGGAATTATTATACAGAGATAACTTATGTGCAAAATATATGTACACACACAGGCACATACACATCTCCTCATTTGTGGTGATTGATTTATGTCACTGTTCATTTAGAACTGAACAAACTGCAATCTGGAATTTTGACAGATGATGTTTTTCCAGGTTTCTTATGTTTAAGATCGAAAAATAATGACTATTGATCTCTGGTCTACATCATAAAAAGAAATGCACTCTATTCATTGGTTCATGATTAACAGTTCTCACATAATAATAGCCACTATAATTCAAAGTGTAAATTGATATTAAAAGGGCAGGAACAAAAAGCCGTAAAATATAATTCCAATAGAAATGACTGAAAGCACACCTGCTGAATGAAGGGCAATGAGAAAGAAGGGAAAAGGGAAGTGGCTATCACATGTGAGGCTTTATGATAAATGCCAACAAGGAAAGCTTTATTGAAGATCCGGGAGAGGTTTAATAGCTAAAAAAGAAAGGATGAATTCAGAGGGTCTTGGCACTTGTATGCTATTCAGCTACTCTTTATAACCAATTCAGCTAGTTGGGGACCACGGAGAGTGCAGGCAAATGACTCAACACACACACACACACACACACACACACATATTATCCCAATCTGCATCTCTATTTGAAATTCTCACATTAGCATTGCTCTTCGAGTACTTATTTTAATGTCATTTACTTTTCAACCTGGGTAAGGATTAAGGCATCAGGGTTCTTGAGGAACACACAATTTTACTAAGGATTGCATTAACAAAGGTGAACTCATTTCATTTGCTTTAGCATTTTGAGGCATCTAGCAGGCAACAGAGTGCCAAGGAAATGAGACACGAAACAGGTTAGTTTTGTCGGGAGCCAAAGGGCAGAATGCGTTAGACCAGCCATGTGACACCTTGCAGTGGGAGCACCTTTGCAATCGCAGTTCTGAGCCCTGAGGTGGTGACAGCCTGAGAGGGTGCCAGGGATGGGGAAAGGCAGCAGTAGTAACAGCCCTATTTGCCAGGTATTCTTCACAGTACTTTCGATGCATCAACTCATTTAATTCCCCAAATGAACTTACGCAGTATGAAATCTTATCCCCATATTACTTATGAATATGCCCCAAATCGCCTCCAAGAAGTGGTGCTCCTGGTGCCAAGGAGTGCCTCTGGTGCCACTGGGATTGACCTCAAGAGTCTGGTTCATGCTCTTGTTGACCGCCTCTCTGGGAGCTAGTAGTGTAGGCATTGAGTGGCTGGGAAAACATAGACACTCCAGGGTCCAAATCTCAGAGTTGTTACTAATTAACTGTATGGCTTTTGACCTAGCTCAACTTCAACTTTCTTGTCAGTAAATTAGGAGTAACAATAGTATCTACACTTCATTATGCCATTATGAAACTTAAATTGAGAGGTGCTATCTGGCACAGGGACCCTACCTAGGACATGCCCAATAAATCCCTAATAACATCGATAGTACAAACAGTGGAGGTTCCATATCAGTGATGGTTTGGTCAGTTTTCTAACCAAACTGACATAGTACAAAGCTAGTGCACCAGGGTCGTACATCTTATTTTCCCAATACTGGTTAGATCCTTTGTATTTTGAAATAATGCTGCTAACTCTAAAACAACAATCTGACTCTCATTTGGATCCACCTTTTGATGGGCAACAACAAAGTTAGACCTGCCCGTTTTCTTATCTGTATTTCTTGAGTCGAAGAGCACGTTTCCTTCCAGCTTTGGCACAGTAACTTCCACCACTGGGCCAGGGCTGTGTTCTGCAGTCATTGGCACTGATTCTTCTAACACACCAGCTCTACTGATCCACCCTCTGGATTCCCAATACAAATTGATCACATTCAAACTCCCTAGGCTGTCCACCCCATCTAGTCCTAGCTTGTTCATGCAGATATATATTTCACTAGCTTTGCACCCCCACATCATTCTGCTCTACTTTTTTAAAAAATATTTTATTTATTTGACAGAGAGAAACACAGCTAGAGAGGGAACACAAGCAGAGGGACTGAGAGAGGGAGAAGCAGGCTTCCCGCCGAACAGGGAGCCCGATGTGGGGCTTGATCCTGGGTCTCCTGGATCATGACCTGAGCCGAAGGCAGTCGCTTAACCAACTGAGCCACCCAGGCGCCCCGTCATTCTGCTCTACTTTTAATGTAGCTCCTCCAGATCATATCCTAGTTGCCAGTAGTTATGTCACCCACTAGAAAATAAGCTACTTGTGGGTAGGGACTGGTCCAGTAAATGGTTGACTAAAAATGTCATGTCTCTTTTTCATTCACATTCATATATTCATACAGTTGTCTTAAAAATTTGTATTGATAGGTCTCTATGGGCCAAGCACCCTACCTACCATACATAAAAAGAACAAAGTAGCCATGATCCCAACTCCTGTGGAGCCCACATTCTACTCAGGAGTCAGATATTAGCATAAAAGGACATGCAAATCAATGCACAATTGGTTGTTGTGATTAAGGGCTGGAAATAAAAGTAAGATAATTGCTAGTCTTATTAAATAAATTCATTTTCAAGATGATTGATTGGGTCAAGAAACATAATTTGTGCACAAAAGAGAGCAACAGGAATTAGTCCAATGGAAAAAAGACAAGTAAATGTGGCCTTATCAGCACAATGTTCAAAATAATTGAAGGAGCCAATTCAGTTCATCATTTATCAGTTTCACAACATCCTGCCAGGCACTGAGTGAGTGCTCCTCCCCCCCACCCCAATTGCCAATAAGCTTTGAGAAAATACAAGCATAGGCTCTCTGGCTGTGTGGTCTGCCTGGAGTATGTTGCCCTGAGAGCGTTAATCTTTGGAGAGAAAATCAGCTCCCATAGATCAGGACCAAGTTGTAAGATATTAGGAGAGTTCTTATCAGACTAAGGATTCTCAGTAAGTACATAAGATATTAACCTCTTTCGACAACAATTTCATAAAACAACAGTTGAGTTTAAGATATTGAATTTTAATAATGGGATGTTAATCATTTATTTTGTATCCAGCACATAAAATTCCCAGATGTCAACTCCAGTACCAAAAATGGACATGTGGATAACAGCAGGTATGAAATGATAAATCTTGTGATTTATATGCCTTGCTTGCTGAAAGTCTCTGGTGATTCATTTCATCACCATGGAGCAATTTCTCCAACAAAAGGTGTCTTTTTGCATCCCTTAATCCAAGCAATTCGTTTACTATTCACTTTGTCTTTTGGTATGGTCTTTGTCAGAGCTTCCCTCTTAAGGATTTCCTCCTTATAAACACTGTGTCTTTGATCACTGCCAAAACATGTGAAGTATTATGAGAGGTAAGAACAAAGAGGAGTTTTTTAAGACTTTCCCACCATCTGATCTCTTTGTTGATTACACCTGTTTGGGAATTTTTTCATGTCACATATTTATTCCAGCCTGTCATAAGTTAGATGAGACATTAAAAATTCATGTGAACATTCTCCAAACAGAAGTTTTTAAAAATTATGTCATGTTTAGTAACATAAATTGTTTTCAATTAATTTAACAGAAAATATAGTTGGAATTCAATCAAGTCTATGTTTATTCAGCTATTAATTTATTCTTTCATCTGGGACATTTATTCCATAAAGATACATTCAGTACATTTTAGGTTCCAGATATTAGTCATCCAGTGGTGAGAGAGACTGGCATGGTTCCTGCAATCAGAGTAATAAGGTTGTGAAGAAATTGACACAGTTTAATATACTATGTGCTTCTGTACAAGAATGTGTATGTGTGTCTAAGTGTGTATGTGCTTGCATGCCCACAAGCATGTATGCACACATGCAGATGTGTGATGGGGACACAATAACATCACTATGGATGTTGAATGTCATGCCTCTGAGTGTGACATTACAACTATAATTAAAGTGATGAGAAGAAGGCAGCCCTGCAAAGATCCAAAGAAAAATTATTCTAGGTTAGAGGAGGAACAAGTACAAAGGTCTCAAGAGTGAGTTTGGCATGTACAAAGGCCTAAAAGAAACCCAAAGCAGGTAAAGTAGAGAAAAATTTGCAGAATTTGGTACAAGATGAAGGTGGAAATGTGGGCAAGCGTGAGATCTAAGAGGGTTCATTTCTACCAGGGGTTCGTCATTTCTATGGTTTCTATACCATATATATACATATATATATGTATACTGTAAGTCTATATATATATGTATATTTATGTATATATATATGTATATATATATATATATATATATATACACACTATAGGTCTCAGGATTCTGAAGATACACAAAGTCATTAATATTTGCAGTAAAATTTTCTTCATGTATGCATCAGTGCATTTTCAAAGTAGTCTGAGACTCAAGGAAGCCTAGGGATTAAGACTTGGTCTATGGAATATTGATCAAGTCTAAATATTGGTCTAATGTTATTTTAATAAAAATATTGGGTAGATACATTATAAATTAATGATTAGCTTCTTTCAAAGTCTTATGATACTTTATATCACTAAGTTTAAAATCTTGGTAATTACATATTCTAATTCCTAAATGGTTCGTAGAACTGCTATTTGAGGTATTGTTCTTTTCAGGTAAGAAAATGGAAGCATTTCATTAAATCATGTCAAGGTGCAGAGAGTTAAACTTTTTTAAGAAGAAGAACAAAACTGGATTAGGAATTGTTTTCTTCTTCTTGAACTCTACATTAAGTGAACACTGCCTGGAATGGATATGATAGGTAATTTTAGCCTATCATATTTAGTTGATAATAACTAAAAAATGTAAACCCTTTCCATCATCATTTTTCATCCGTATTTGATAACTATTGTGTGAGAACAATGGAAGCAGATATATGATACTATATTCAATATCCCAAGGAGATGATGAATGATAACACTTACAGTTTAAAAGAAAAATGGCCCAATTTCAAGTGTCCTTTCTGGAAGTTCTATGACTGTTTTGGGAAAACTTGCTAAAAATACTAAGGCAGTAGAGACAAGAATGGAAAGAAAGAAATATAGTCTCCATCCTTTTTTTATGTTCTGATGGATACTGTTTAACATACATCATTTTGACAAAGCTGACTTATTTATTAAATAAAACTTATGATCATTAAATAACTTTCCAGAAGCTGTGTCCAGGAATAGTGAATTCTGAGAAAGTTCATTACATGAATCAAAAAATTGAAAAATATTACTTTAAATGTGATAAATGTCTTTGTCTACTTTGCCTCATAACTTCAACTGAAATGACCTGACACATGAATAAATATTTATGTCAGCTTTTATACTAAAAAAGAAAAGTCTGCTTGAAAATGTTGTGTTGCAATTACCCATGGGTATTTGCCTGATGATTATTTGTCTCCAGTAGAGAGCATATTCTAAAATAAACAGAATCTGGCATGAACCATCATGGAATATATTTATACATTAGCCAATTCACAACTAACTGAAAAGGACAACTTCAGACAAGCCTCTATTTGTCTGCATAGCTCTGAATAGTTGGCTTGATATTTCCATTACAGTGACTAGTTTTAGTTTCGCAAATATGCAATTATTGTGGTTGCAAAGAGACAATGAAAAGTATCTTTCTTTTTGGTGGATGCTGGAAATTTAGCCTAAATATCTTCCCTAGTTTGTAATGAAAGGGAATAGAATTTGTCAACTCAAAATATGCCTCTTTGGCATAAAGATTATTCGAGACTGATTATTTTTAAGAAACTAAAGATTCAGGAAACGCTCTTTACCTCCCTCTCAATTACCTAAATTTGCAGTGGAAAGGGGGTCTACACCAAGAAGGGAGCTATTACCAGAAACACCTTTTTAGGAAACTTATCTGTATAACAGGGCAAACTGATTTCCGGTTACCTTCTTTCACCTTCCTATGAATGACCTTTCTTTCCTTTGTATCCTCAAACTTTTAACACTTTCCTTAGCCCAGTGTTATATAAGGCTCAACTACCGGGCTCCCTTTTAGGTCTCATATTTGTATGCGGCTCCCATATGTAAAAAATTTGTTTTTTCTCCTGTTAATTTGTCTTATATCGATTTAAATATTAGACTAGGCAAAGAACCTAGAAGGGAAGAAAGGAAAAATTATCCCCACTTCAGTGTAGTCAGAAACAAGTTTGCAGTACTTAGGGAGATGCGGGAGGGCTACCTAGAAAGAAGAAAAAAGACAGTGACATGGTAGTGATAAGTGGGAACATATCACAAAAGACCCTAAATATCAGAGGATGGTGGTATAGCTTTCCCGGTGCTCAGTGAAGAGCCACAAAAACTTTTCTGGAGGAGTACTTTAGTGAACTTGGCTTTCCAGAATGATTTATCTGGCCAGAATCTACAAAATAGGCTTATAACAGGAAGTGCTTTTCCTTTTGCAGTCTAAGTATGCCTGCCAGAAATTACTCCCAGCAAGAGGTGGTGTTTCTTTCTTTTCCACATGAGTCTAGGCTGGCTGTGTGACTTACTTTGACCAATAGGAGTGCAGAAATATAGCCATAGGACAGGCCCAGAAACCTCCTATTTGCTCTCTTAAAGCCCAGCTGCCATACTGCAAGGAAATAAATGCTATCCTCCAGCACACGAAAAGGCTCTGGAGAAAAATGCGAGTGGAGAGATGGTCTTAGGAGTAGATTGAGGCATGGAGAAGAGCTGACGTGGCCCAAACAGCAAGCAATCACAAGGCCCAAGACACATGAGGATAGCTTTCTTGGGCTCCCACCCCAGGCCATGGCCCAGCGGAGTACAGCCACACCAGAAATCTAGAAGACCAACAGATGGATCACTTCATCTACCAAGAGAATTTTAAGAAATGTCAAATCATTGCTGTTCCAGGACACTAAGTTTAGACAGGGTTTATTGCAATAGAAAACCAAAGTAACACCTCATGAAATGTCTTCTCACAATCAAATTCAGGAAAGATTCACATTCGGAGGCATGGAAAGCCAGTTGGAATGGTATTTCAGAAAGGTTAGCCTGGGGTCAGGAGAACACAACCTGGGTGAAAAGACTAAGGCTTAGTCAGCATTTATGTCCCCTGCTTTCGTGAGGAAAGGGGCAGGCAGTAAAACAGATTAACATGTTGAGTTTAGAAACTCCTCCCCTGCTTCCAGCCCTTAAACATTTCTTTCCCTAAAACCAGATCTTCTCACCTAAAAAACAGAGCTAGTAATAGTCCCCACTGAAGGAACTCATTATGAAAACCAACTAGGGAAGGATGTCAACTTACTCAGCACAGATTTGCATATACTAAGTTCACAATGAGGAGCCAACATGGTATTTAGAAATGGGAACAGACATTCCCTTATTTCCAGTATTTGCTCTTTACCTTCCTGAATTTTGTCTTCAGTGCCTCCAGGAGGGATGTCAAAGAATAAATACACAGAGAATAGAAAACAACAATTCTTGATTGTTGAGTTTCAAAAGCCTAGAGAATTTGTGTTTCAAAAGGCTCTGCCCTGAGGCCACTCTCTGGATGGTGAAAGAAAGTGTCAGAAGCCCTGCTTCCTCCCAACCCTTGATCCAGATTCTGATGTACAACTGATGTCCTCTGTCTTTAGTGGCTCTCCCCTCCACAACCCATCACCAGGCAATCCAAATTTCATATAGGGATAACTATGGACAAGCCGGGATGAATCTAAGATGTGTTAGCTTAGAAGACCTTACCACTTTAAGGAAGGGCAATAATACTGCAAAATTCCTCTAGGCCCAAAAGCTCCGCTTCCATAAGGAAAAGTTAAAAAATATTTTGAATGGGTAAAGAAAGATTTCTAGATATCCTGTCTAGCATATCTTCCTGGGCTATCTCTCCCTTGTGTTATCTTTCAGCTATTTCACAACTCTAATAAGTTACGGAATACTGATAGTAATACAAATAATTATTTTCCACAGATATGCAAAGTGTATTGAGTTAAATCGGTTGGTTATTGCCCCATAGATACTGACTAATCTGTTATATATTTGTACATTCTTTTTAGCATTCCTAATAACCATAAGCATGTCTATTCTTTTGGATTTTCCATGAAACTGGGTACATATTTAGTTCCAATTTCAATGAGAGTTACAACTACACCTGTCTATTAATTTGTTAGGACTAACACTGTCCTAATAAAGTGTCACAACCTGGGTGTCAAACAAGGGAAATGTATTTCCTCATGATCTGGAAGCTAGAATTCTGAGATTAAGGCATTGGCAAGGTTGGTTTCTTCTGAGCAGATGGCTGCTTTCTCCTCTTATTCTTCACATAGCCTCCCCTGCAGTGCCTATATGGGTCCTAATCTTTCATAATGATGCCAGCTATACTGGGTCAGGGCCCAGTCATGTAACCATTTTACCTTAGTTATCTCTTTAATAGCCCTATCTCCAAAATGGTCCCATTCTGAGGTGCTGAGGGGCAGAACTTCAACATATGAATTGGCAGTGAGGCAGGACGCAATTCTGTCTATAACATACTTTTTTAAATTAAAGTGTTAACACTTCTTAAGTGATAATTTCTCCAAATGGACCTATGAAGGTATATTTAAAACATCCTAAGCGGGCCTACATTCTGACTAAAGATTATGGGCTCCCTTTTTAAAAACCACATGCACTAGTATGCATATTATCTATTCATATCTATCAATATCACAAACATATTATCTATCAGTGTTTGTGATAAAAGTTTTCTCTTTATTAAGAACATATTGTACAGCTCTGTTCTCACATTCCACTGGATAATTAAGTTTCCACCAAGGGTATGACTCTTCACTGGCCCCCACTCCTGAGCTACGGTACATAAATGCATCCTCAGGAGTGTGCAGAATTAAGAAAATTGTGCCGAGGGGCGCCTGGGTGGCTTAGTTGGTTAAGCGACTGCCTTCAGCTCAGGTCATGATCCCGGAGACCCAGGATCGAGCCCCGCATCGGGCTCCCTGCTCGACAGGAAGCCTGCTTCTCCCTTTCTCCCTCTCTCACTCCCCCTGTTTGTGTACCCTCTCTGACTGTGTTTCTCTCTGTCAAAGAAATAAAATCTTTAAAAAAAAAAAAAGAAAGAAAGAAAAAAGAAAATTGTGCTGAACAAAATTCGAGATAAGGTAGGCTGAGGATTTCAAAGAAAGTAATAGAATTAATAAAAGGCTAGACTTCCAAACACAATATCTAGCTCTACCTGGAGGAAGTCGTACTGACTTTCAGTATGTAGTTTTCCCAGCAGTGTGCTGTGGGTAAAAAGAAGTCAAAAGCAACATCAAGGGCAATCTTCAAGGGTAAGAAAAATGGAAATCCAAAGCACCAATCAATTCTTCTAAATTCATTTGGTAAATACTGGCATATTCCAATGAGCCTGATTTTATAGTCCGTGAAATTTCGGGCAGTGTGGCCAACAGATTTGGGAAATCTGGTGTGAGATTACAGCTCTGATTAATATGGCTGGGTGAACACAGATGGTTTTCTTTCATTGTTTTGCTTTCATATTTACTGCCTGATGCCTTACCTGATCCTAAGAATGAGAGGTTTAGGTCTCTTGCTCATGATTATCCCTGGAACAAAGAAAACAAGGTGGGAAGATAGGTGTTCAATACACATTGTTAAGTGGAATGAATGAAAATAACTGAACTTCTTTAGACCTCACTTTCCTTGTAATTTAAACACAGAGAAGGTAATAAAATTCACTGCACAGTGTGGTTGTAAGGAATAAATATGCATGAAGTTCCTAGACATACCAGACCCTTAGCAGAAGTCCTTTGCCGGCATACTCCCCAGTTCCTCTGCCAACTGACTTTAGACTGGCCAGTAGTCTGTGAAACATGTCCCTATGTTTGGTTTCCAATTTAGGCTCTAGCTCAGACCCCACTACAGTTACATATAATGGACAGTTAGTCTATATTCCCTTTCCCAATGAAGAGCCAGACAAAATTACCGAAAAGCGTCCCTTATTCAAAGGTACTTTCCCCTAGTACTCCTCATGGTATTTCCCTTTAATTTCCACTCAATAAATATATCTTGAATTAATGAATGACCCAATGGCTTTCACTCACAAACCCTATACACCCCTTCCTTTCGCCCCAATGAAACTTTCATTTTCATGGATTTCTGCCATGATCAGAGATACTAATTCCAATTTGAACCTGGCTGAGGGATTATTCTAAATTCTCTAAAAAAAGCTTAGTGGCCAAATGGAATATTTAGATGTGCATGAACTCACCAAAACCCTAACAGCTCTAGGAAAATTCCCCTAAGTCAGACCTCAGGGTGATCCCTACTAAATGACAACATTACCCCTGATAGCTGTTGGCAGATTCATGTTAGCATCAGCATCTGTAGGGATAGCCAAGGACTTCCTTCTCACTCATCTGAAGTGTCCTGAGAGCTTTCACCTAGCAATTTTAGCTGCAGGAGAATTCTGCAGAGAGGCACAACAATGCCCAGAAAATGGAAAATCTCCCAGAGCAATAAATAACTCTTTTGGGGTAAAAGCCTCTTTCTCATTTTAGTGTCTTCATGGTAGAAGAACTCCGAATCCAGCAGCATTGATTCTAGGTATTGATTAAGACCTGGAGTTGGGTCTTTTTTGTGACTCTCATTGCTGCCACTCTGCCTCCTTCTATCACATACACACCAAATAGGGAATGGAGATATATGCGAAATAGCACTCAAACTGGAAATTTAGAGAAAGAAAAAGAGAGAGAGAGTCTGAAAATCTCCACCCACCACCCCCAACCCTAAATGCCTTCACAAAATTCAAGGTCTTTTTTGTTTTAATTAACTATTTCTTCTGCTTCAGAATCACACTCAGGAGGAACTTAAAAACCTCAAACTTCAAAATGTGCAGATTCCCCTCAAGCCCCTTATGTCATTTTTCATTTGGCACCAAACAGGATCACACTCTAAAATGTCTAGCAGGAATTTTTTAAAGTAAAAGAATCCCTAAAAAGGGCAGCCACTGCACACACATACATCTCTTTTGTCTCCATGAAAGCATTAGGGATGAACCAACTGACAAAAGGGACTACTAGTACCCTGACTACTCCCCAAGACAGGCTGAGGATCTGTGAAAATCACATTAACTCCTTCAGGGAAGGCTTGGACACTGACCGCCACACTGCCGTGTCAGCCTGCTCAGACATCAGTACTTGTAGGGAACACCAAGATCTCAAAGGGTTACAGGCTATTTAAGACTTCTGTTTGTGTTCTTGTCAGTGACATTGGAGATGCAGCCCATTATTTTTGTTCTGAAATTATTTCTTTACTCTACAAGAAAGGGCCTTTCCTCAAGGAGCTGAAATGAAAGATTTCTGCTTTTGGATTGGAGGTCAGTTCCAGATAATGAAGTGACAATGTACAAACTTTGAAGTCATATAAGATATGGAGCTGGGACCTCTCTTATGACACAAGGTCAACTTGTCAAGTCAGCAGAGGAAGCCCAGATGGTGTTTAATCGAAACTGCTCTTAGAGAATCCTTAGGGAGATGCCACACTAGAGATCTACCTACCATCTCTCAGTCAGCTCAAATTAGCTTTTAAACTAATATATATATTATATATGATATATATTAAATATATATAATATATATTAAATATATATATTTAAAGGTACCCATGATTTGTTTTAATCAAGTATGTTAAGACATGGAGACACAGAAATGACCACCATGAAGGATGTAATGTACTCACTTTCCTAGACACTGTAAGCACAGCAAGGCATGCAGGGCCATGTGGGGGGACACCAGGTCACTCACAAAGTAGAAGACCAAGGGGAAGATGTCTTGTTCAAGAGTCTTTATGCTAGTTTCTTTTAGAAGAAATGGGTGAGGCAAGGTAAGCAGGCTGTGTTTTGGCCAGCCTGAATAATCTCAGGGGGCTCTGAGGCTTAAGGTTTAATGGTTTTCCCTAATAGTCTATACCAGGTCCCAGGGTGACAAAGACTGGTGGACAAAATGGGCAAGAGTGAGAGCCCAGTAAAGGAGGTGGTTCAGGGTATGCACTCTGGATTTGTTGATTTTTATATGAAAACTGTGCTCTTTCACTATCTCTGGAAATCAGCTAACCCCGGTGTGTGTATGGGGGTGGTTCTGTGCCTCCAGGGTCAGTGAGGCCCCAAGATGTCAAAGCATCAAAAATGAAAAATTAAAGGACATTATATGGACACATACATGCACATACATGTACATATTCTAGTCCTGTATTCATGCCCATCAAACAACTTTGGAATTTTCCATTCAATGCATTCCTTTATTTGGTATACTCAGAATCTACTACCCACCTCTAACGCAAGTTATATTTGGGGTTCATCAAGATTCTCTGCCCTTCCCTGCTCAAAGGGTGTGCTTTTGACCCAAGCTATGACCAACTTCCTCTGTCAGAAAATTGAACTTTCTGTAATTAGAGACAAGAAAACTACTGGAACAGATTCAAGAAAATGGTCCTCTAACACCCAACACATTAGCCTGCAGTGGATTTCCAAAGCTACTTTGGTTTTTGTCCTCTGTGAAATCCAGTTCTTCAGTGTTTCCTTAAACTGAGCTTCCCCACATGTTTTCATTAAATTTATTTTTACCATTAGGTAGTCAGTGTGGATTCCTCGTGCTTACAGCCAATGAAACTGCAATGAAGCAGTCTAACTGTAAATTGGGAAAGTACTGGTGACTTGGACTTTTTAAGATTCCTTATCTCTTTATAACGATTCAACAAAGTTTTCTTCTAGTAACAATTGTGCTTTCTATACCATAGGAAGTGTGAAATGATCATGTAAATACAGGGGTTTCAGTTCTATGTGACAATTATATTTTCTGCAGTGCGCTAATAAATTGGTCTTCTACATTACAGGTGGCATGATTTCTGACATTTCCCATGACAGGTGGTTACTGACAAGGGCTGGACCCTGAAACCTCAAAATGGAAGGCCAGGTCCAGTCACCTACTTTTAGACACTATCACTCACTGAAGACCAATGCCAGGTACAAGCTCTCATCATCCTCTACTGAGTTTTCGAGGTCTCAATGGCGCCTCAGGGACTGAGGTGGAAAGGTTAACACAAAATTACTTTCTGGAGCTTGTGGTCATAGCAACGGAAGAGAGCTGCATCAGTGGCCACTCTGGCAGCTGCCAGGACAATCTGCTTACTGTCTCTTGCCATTAGAGCAGTTTAAGCCTTCTTAACTAGCCCCATCTTGCCAGCCAGGCTATGAGGATTTTTTCTCATTGGTCTGTGACTTGGTGTCTTCACTCTCTATTCACACAAGGGCCACATTGTCTGGTCAGACAATGGCTGAATTGGGTCTTGAGGCAGACTCTCAAGACCCTGTTGACAGCTTGAATACATCCAAAAATAATGTCAAAGCAACCAAGGGCATTGAATTATACTTGGAGTTATGTTGTCCTCTGCTCTTTTATTACTCCTTGCAAGAGACTATCTTCTCACACAAAAGATCATTCAAGGTGGAGGGATCATGCCTCTTGGAAAAGGAACAAAGGAACGGGTGATTGTAAATTCAAGTTTAGTGATGATCTTCCCCAAAACAGAGTATTGTTGAAAAATAAGTACGAATATATTGGAAATGGATACTGTCAGAAGGCCAATCTGGTCTCAGGAAAGGGGGGAACAATCTGGTATATTTTGTCCTTAATCCCTAAGATAGTATTATATACCATTCCTAAAGAAAACTTATATCAAAAAACATATCAGACGTAGACATAAGAACATGAATCCTGAAGTCCCATATTTCAGAAAAAGTACACAAAGATGCCCAGCCTATGGCAACACACCAGTAGCATTAGTCACTGCTGCCTGTGTGGCACTGGCCTGTTGCCTGGAAAACAGACTTTGGGGTATTTTTTACAGCAATCAAGAATGTTTCATTAAAAGATAATTAGTATCAGACAACACTGGGAAAGCCTTTCATCTGATTCATCAAGCTCATAAACAAGATAGTCCCAGCATGCCACAGTTCCATGAAATGAAAAGACATTTGTTATACTGAATTACGACCAGTGGCTATTCAGTATAAGCCTCTGTAGCCTAGAGAGTCCACAACACTCTGTTGTTTGCCAAGGTCCATTTGGTTTAACCTGTTGTTCTCTTTCCTTCATGTTGGAAATGCAAGGATGTTCCCTGGATAAATATTAGCAGCCAAAACATTTAGTCCACTGGTTACCAATGGCTCAATGTATTCCAGAGGCTGCTGAGCACTTTACATGCATCTTTTCATTTACCCTTCCACTGGCACCAATAGCATCCCATTTTACAGGTGAGGAAATAAAGCATCCCATTTTACAGGTGAGGAAAAAACCCTGCAGTCTCCCCGCTGAGAACACCAATAGCTACCTGCTATGTTTGAAATAAGAACTTCAACTTCTTACGGTAGCTGGTAAGGTCCTGCATGTTCTGGTCCCTGCCTACCCTTCTGACATTATCTCGGGATGAACTCTTGCTCATACACTTTCTTTATTCTGTTCCTTGAACTCACGGACTATATCCCTGCCTCACAGCCTTTTCTCTGGCTGTTTCTTTTGCCCACAATGCTCTTTAGCTAGCTCTTTATAACTGGCTATTCCTTATTATTCAGGTCTCAGCACTAATGTCACTTATGTGGGAAGACCTTTCCTGTCCACCTTTCTAAATTTGACTTCTCCCCCTCTATTCCTTTCTTTTATCTTTTCCTCAATAACATGTATCACCATATGAAATTAGTTATTGAATAATTTATTTTTATATCATATTGCCAAATTTTAATGTAGTCCTCATATCAGATACCTCAGCATTGTTCATCACTCACTTGGGGTATTTAGTTTAGGTGCATGATAAACATCTACTGATTAAATCCTTGTGTGAATGAGTGAGTAAGCTTTGGGGATTACAGGTGATTCACCAAAAGTCATAGACCTGTTAAGTGACAGAAGCAGGACTCAAATCCAAGTCATCTTAATTCCCAAACTCAAATTCTTTTGTTTATTTTAAACATTTTTAAAAAGATTTTATTTACTTATTTGAGAGAGAGAGAGAGAACATGAGCAGGGGGAGGGGTAGAGGGAGAAGCAGAGTCCTCACTGGTCAGGGAGCCCAATGTGGGACTTGATCCTAGGACCTTGAGATCATGATCTGAGCCTAAGGCAGACACTTAACCAACTGAGCCATGCAGGTGTCCCCCAAAACTCAAATTCTCTTTTTTTAAGAAAGACTTAATTTCTTCATTTGGCAGAGAGAGACACAGAGAGAGACAGAACACGCAGAGGGAGTGGAAGAGGGAGAAGCAGGCTTCCCACTGAGTGGGGAGCTCAATGCAGGGCTTGATCACAGGACCTGAGAATCATGATCTGAGCTAAAGGCAGACGCTTGATGACTGAGCCACCCAAGTACCCCAAAACACTCAAATTCTTAATCACTGTCCTATATTGTTTCCTTGTGGAGCTTTAAACTTACCAATTTGCTTTCGTCATTTCAATATGTGCTCAGAGAAATTGGACTTCAATGAAGTGGGGGATGGAGATCATAATCAAATATGTGAAAAAAAATGTAGAGTTGATATTCAATTGCTATACCATAGCATTACCATCTTGATGTCAAAATATTCAAATGTGTCTGTCATGATGGGCATGGAGCCATTGTCAGTCCCGCCCTTATGCCACCCCTAGTTTCAGAACAACCTCTTGTTGGATCTTTGCTTGATTCAATAACTAAAAGAAATACACCTGGCATGGAAGTAGGCTTCCAGGACCATTCTCATCCACTCTGATTTATCATAACCACTGATTATCATTTCTGAAGAAACACTGAAGACAGTCATCATAAAAACCAAATTCTTACCTTGGACTACCCTTTATCAAGATACCAAGCTTAAACTATATCAGCTCAGCTGTAGGATGATAAGCAAGTGAGTTCTTTCCTCTTTTATCTCATCAAACACATAAATTTAATAATTTTAAATAAATTAAAACTTGATTTACAAAAAAAGGATAGGCAATAGTGGAAAGTATTGTGAACTATTAATTGAACCGGCAAACCTGAAGTGTCCTGAATAATATTTAAGGTCCTATAAGTGACCATAATAATCATTTTCCTTTCAACTTTGGCTTTTAATTCTTCTTTTGTCCCAGGCCTCCCATTTGTATTGAATGCTTAAGAGTGACCTGATGAATAAGCTAGTGTTACAATGACCCACAGGATACAGTAAATGGCCAACATTTACTATATATTTACTATATTGGGAACAGGGAATGATGCTAAATATATGATGTATGCATCATTCATTTATTCAGATTCCAAACTAAGAGCTTTAATCCTCACGATACAATTCTATCAGGTACACGTCATCCTTCTCTCATAGACAAGAGAACTGAGCATTGCAGACATTTGTTACTTGTCTTAGATTATGCAATTTCTACTAAGTGTTGGAGTCCAAATTTGAACAGCATCTCATTGATTACAGAGTAAGATCTCTTAACCACTCTGCAGAACTCTTTCTTAAAAGAACACAAGCTAGACTAGTTTTCCAAGTTTCTAGTTAACATCTCTGCCAAGAGAACAGAAGGAAAGCAGTTTTTCTGGAAGTTCTTGTTAACATGAAATGATTAACTCTTTTGAATTTAAGCAAAGAACGCAGCAATGGTTATCAGTTTTTGCTTCACAACTTTTTCATATGTTTCTGTTCCACTTGCATATGGTAATGTTGAATTTAAGACAGTTCCCCCCGAAAAATAATTAAGCCTCAAGATGAAACTAAACCCTAATACATGCCTGCAAGTCCATTTCACTAAGATGCTGTTCTTGGCACATTTGTCAGACTAACAGAAAAAGGGCCGTCTTAATTGCTTCTGGGGCTCAGAGATAATCCCTTTGCCTTCTCTGACTTACGACTACCATTAAGAGACACAATCCAGTAGTGGCATGGGCAGAAGAAATCCTACCCAATAAAAAACACAAAGTGAATTCATAGGAAGAGCTGTGGTGAGGGACAAACCCTGGAAAGTATTATTGACTAACTAATTAGTCAATGTTTATAAAGAGCCTTAACAATTAGTCTCACTATATATAGTTAAAGGATCATTTTATTGATAGTGTGGCAGTATACATTCTCTTTTTGGTAGTGGAGGACCATGTGAATGGAATCGAGATAGGTATTGAATGGCAAAAGCCATTTTACCTGGTTGTCCCTCCATCTTTCTATATTTAAAATACCTAAAATTCTCAAGCTATCAAGTAAAACAAGCAAACTACAGCAGCTCGCAACTGTTTGGAGACTAATCATCTGGGCTGAGGATAACCCAGGGTTTCAATCATCTTTCATAGATGGAATTGGGTTTTACACTTTTCACACACATTGGCAATTTACAAGAATGTATGTAAGATTGTGGGAATGAAATAAAACTCCACATATTTTCTTTCAATCCAGTCCTTTTGCCTTTCCATTGGCACGTAATTTTTGTTTTTCTTCCATGTGCTGGGTTCTTGACTTGGTATTGTTTTAGAAGTCAGGTGGAGGGGCACCTGGGTGGCTCAGTTATTAAGCGTTTACCTTCTGCTCGGGTTGAAATGACGAATGCAAGTTGATAAGTTTAAAGCCCCACAAAGAAACAATATAGGGTAGTGATTAAGAATTTGAGGGTTTTGGGGCGCCTGAGTGGCTCAGTCATTAAGCATCTGCCTTCGACTCCAGTCATGATCCCAAGCATCCCGGGATCGAGCCCCATATCGGACTGCCTGCTCGGTGGAAAGCCTGCTTCTCTCTTTCCCACTCTCCGTGCCTGTGTTCCCTTTCTCATGGTGTCTCTCTCTGTCATATAAATAAATAAAATCTTTAAAAAAAGAAGAAGAAGAAGTCAGCTTGGAAGCCGACATAAATGGTGGGCGTTGCCCAATCACAGCTTCATGTGCACATACAATGGTTCACATACAATGAGAAGTTGGCAGACACTGTATGAGACACACTCACACACGTGCAAAGGTGACTGCTGGAAAAGCCAGGGGATGGCAGTGGCCTGGAGAAGCAGGACATCACTGATTACTGAGCACCTAGTATATTCCAGACCCCATGTCAGGCCCGTGACCTACAAAGTGTTATTCCACATTTGCCATAACCATACACAAATAGGCATTCCCTTAGACTATAACTGCTCCAAGTCTTTGAGTGGTTAACTGGCTTTTTGAAAACCCATGGTTTGTAAGTGACAATGCGAGGTTAAAAACTCCAGTCTTTGACCCAAGGTGCATTTTCTGTTTCATAAAAAGCTACTCAAAAATAGTCTCTTTCATGGTTTTGAGAAGACCTCAGGCGGAAGACAAAAACTGTGGAAGTCCTTGAAAGGTGGATTGGACTTATATAGACAGACAGAGAGTGTGTTTGTTTCAGGATAAATAATTTGTTCAGGGGACAAGAGTAGAAGGGGGATGTGGCTGAAAAGGTAGACTGGAGTCAGGTCTTAAAAGGCCTCAAATGATCACTTTGGAAACACGGAGTGATATGTTTTATGTGGCCTTAAAGAAGATAAAGCTTATACACTAGTAGCAGTGCGGAAAATGATTTGCTGGAGGGAGAAGTCTGCTACCTAGGGATTTTATCTGAGAGCTGTTATGGGCTAAATTGTGTCCTTTAAAGGAAAAAAAATCCTGTGTTGAAGTCTGAACTTTAGAACGTGATCATATTTGGAAATAGGGCCTTCAGAGAGGTAATTAGGTCAAAATTTGGTCTTATGCATGGGCCCTAACCCCATATAACTGGTGTCCCTATGAGAAGAGAAATAAAACACATACATGGACAGAGGGAAGATGATATGAACACATAGGGAAAAGCCAAGGAGAAAGGCCTAGAAGAGATCCTTCCCTCACAGCCCTCAGTCAAGGAATCAATCCTGCCGACACCTTGATCTTGGACTTCTAGCCCTCAGGCTTGTGAGAAAATAAATTTCTGTTGTTTAAAAGCAGCCCCCACCCCACCCTGTCCCAGTCTGAGATACTTTACCTTGGTAGCCCTGGCAAACTAACACAAGGCTGATACCTAATTCTAGGTCTCAGTGTAAGCAAATCAGTACCTTTCTTCTCTGGCCTAGCTTCCTGCTCTCATCATTCATACTTGGCATTTTAAAACTCTTCCTACAACCTTCATAGCCAAAGCTCATTATATCAAAAATGGAATAAATTGAGGCACCTTACTGGGCCTCTTCAGTCTTGTAAGTACAATTTATCCCTTCCCATCTTTCCCTTCCTTTCTTGTTTATCTTCTCTCTCTTTTCATTTAAACCCCAACCACACTGCTTTAACCCACTTATCCCCAATGTAGGAAGCTACGTCTAGGACAATTAATCGCATGAAATTTGCCAAGACGACTCACTCACTACACAGGGGCTCATGAGGAATAGTTAAAACAAAACATATTTCTGGCAAATCCTGAGTCACAGAGATTCCTTTTTATACTCAATATCCCAGATGGCAATGTTTCTATTACAATGTAACTATAGGTCTGCAGAATGGTAAAGTTAAAATATATGGACCATAACTTTGTGTCTTTCAAAGGTTCTGAGCTCAGTGAAGATTTCAGCTCTACAAACTGAGGCCAGCCTTATGTATTTCAACAATTAAGTATATTTTTTAGTAATTCGTGTCAAGGAAATTGAATTTGCCTTGCTTTATTTTTATATTGCCCTATTTAAAATGAAACATTCATTTCTTCTCTTTCTCTACTGAACTTGAAGTTATAAAAGTGTAGGGATATTGACAATGGTCACTGTGATATTCCCTAAAACTAAAGCAGTTCTCTGAGTATAATAATCATTTCATACATACCTCTTCAATGAATAAAAAGACTCCCCTGTGACTTTAAATAATGGAAAGCTGATGACACTGCTTCATAGAGGTAGATTAATTGGCTGGAATTTGGCATATAGTTAGGGATGTATCTGTAAGTACTTGTAATTCATTGAGATTGGAACCATATTAATCACTGGAGGTAGGCAGAAGTATTAGTGCTTAGAGAGTCAAAATATGTAGAAATATAGGCTGAAACCTCAAATGAGACAAATCTTTACTCAATAAAAAGAATCAATCAAATTTACTGATTTAGATCTTGTTAAAAACAAAACAACAGGTCCAAAATAAAGTCAATTATGCTAAACCTTGCATCACCAAAACAAAACTTAATTGCCTTTTTGGCTTTCCCAGAAATGGTACCTTAAGCCAGTCAGTCAGGAATCACATGATCAGCACTAGTTAAGCAGTCTGCCTGATAGACACCTACCACCCCTATAGGATAATTAACCTTGCAATAACCCACCTGCTTTTTTGCCTGATATAACTTCCTTGTTCTCCCACCTCTCTGCCTATAAAAGTCTCATTTTGTCCAGATCCTTTCTGTCTGCTAGATTGGATTCTGCCTGATTCATGAATGACTGAATAAACCAATAAGATGATTAACATTTACTCAAATTTTGTTTTTTAACCATCCAAATAAAAAAGTAATAACCTCTCCTTCTAGGAAGCCAGGGTGAAGAAGGTACTCATGCATTCATATTTTTGTCCCCATTACACTGGGACTTAATTTCCCAGAATCACTGGATTGATAGGCATTTAACATGTTTCTTAGGAAAGCAACGAGAATAGTCAAAATACACAAACTGTCTTGGGAACATTCCCAAGGTAAGAAATTCTTCAATGTACCTACTGAGATGGGCAGGTGGTGTACACAGCAATCAAAGACAGATCCAGCCTCATACTAGCTTAAAGAGACATTGACAACTTATGGCCCCAGCTGGTAAAATAGCCATATTTTTGAATCATGTCCACAACCTTGCCAGAGTTGATTGGCCAAAGGTGAGAACAGAACTAAAGGCAGCTTCCTTTTAGGTTTCCTTGTGACAAGGCATAAGGGAGACATGAACCAATATGTTTCCTTCTTCCAAGCACCTAATCTCAAAAATACCAAGAGAATGAAGCAGATCACAGTGAGATCAAGGCTGACAGATCTTGTCTGAGAAACCATAAAGGCCTGGATATGAGCTAAAAGTGTCCAGGAGTAGATATGATCAGAAAGCAAAAACTATGAGATGAAGAAAATATATTTGCCGTCTAAGTCAGAATTGACCTTCCCGGAGACTTCAGCCTATGATGGCTATGTATTTTGACGCTGTAGGTTCTGTCACTTATTCCTACCTTTTAAAGGCATAAACTGGGTTGCTAGTGGAGGATCCTGTGCTCTCTGAGTTCCTAAAACCCTTCAGCTCCTGGTCCTAAGTCTAGCCTCACAATGAACCCCCTCATTCCTGGAGAAACATGAATGAGGCTTTCTCGGCAATCGAAGAGAAGGAAGAACAGAAGTGTACCTGAAGAACAGGTATTTGAATGGCTTCCTTCCCTAATCCATTCATAAGTATATCTGAACAGTCACTGTAAGATAACAAAACCTATTGTTGAATCATTTGCTTTCCTTTTATACCTACTTTGGATAAGGACCTCCTTTAAGTCCTCTTGTGTGCTACAACTGTTTTTTCTTCCAATTCATGACATAATTTTTACTCACTCCTTTGACTGGTAGGTTTTTTCTGTCTTGTCTTAAGCAGACAGGACACATGCTCCAGACACAAAAAAACATAACCCAACATAAGGATTTATAGCTAGACGAAGGAATGCTACAGGGATGCCAAAATAAATAATGCCCAGAGAACTCATTTAACTGTTTTTGGACATTTCAATGCTGTATTTATTCTCAATAGTTTCTTTGTTTGGATAGATAAGGTATTTCCTATCTTTTTCTCAGTTTCCTTAATAAACAGCCTTATGAATGCAATGTGTGGGTCAGGGAATGGAATAAAGAACTGAGAAAAAGAATAAAAATATCCTTTGCTCTTCTATCTGCTCCTATTTTTGTCTATGATTGCTGAATTGCTTGTGAATTATTCTTTGGATATTTTTCTCAGGGCAAAAGGAAAGAAAATAGAGTGGCTCCTTTTAAAGTGGGGGGAACTAAGAGCCTTTTTCTGCTAATTCACATATAGCAATACTAGTTACATTTTAATATAAAAGACAGGAAATGGGAAGGGAGTGTTACTGTTTCATAAAGAATATTATTGATCCTCTTGCTTATTTAGTCTTTATCATTGTTTATAAAGTTGGCAATTTAAAACACAAAACCCTTTACATGTGCAATTTCTAAGGAAAGAAAACCAAACAAATTACACTTCTATTTGAGAGAGGAAATCTAAATGAGTATTTGGATACTCTACAGTTAAATCATTGATTTTGTGAGCTTGGAGGGAAAAAGTTAATTATAGCATGTTAAAATTGTGAAAAACTTAAAAAATTAGATGTCATAGACAATGCCACAGATATATTTATCTTGCAGGTTATCCTGGTTTAGCCAGTCCTGATTCTGCACATGCTTTGGTGATTGTGTCAGGTATTTTGGAAGAAGCAGAAGAAAAAAATATTTTTGATTTTCATCTTGTTTGGATTTTGTTTTGGTTTTCCAGGGCAGGGGCTCCTGGAGAAAACAGACATAGTGATACAAATAATACTGTGAACTGGTTGGCTCTTGTCCCTTTACCCTTCCTAATAGATATATTTTGAGCCCTGAGGGATTACGGTCAGAAACTCCAAAAGGCAGTTAGTGAAAGTCTTTGTGAGGTTCTAGGCACCAGCAGGGTTACTTCCGGGTCCAAGTCAAGGTCAACTGAGTAGGAACTATCATATTCACTCTGGAGGAGCAAGAGAGTAGCCCCAGGCTCATGTGCCAGAGGGACCAAGAAGCCGTGTGTGTTCTTCTCACCAGTACCAGTGGCCCCTCAAACACATAGAGCCAGCCAGCTGGTGCTGAATCCACTGAGTGGATTTCCTGCATATGATAGCCCAAATAAGATATGGAAGGGTCTAAGGGAAGTCTGAGGTCCTCCAGTCAAAAGAAGAGGGTCTGAGATCTGGTTACTTTCAGGATGGATATTGACATGACCGCAACTGTACTGAACCTGAATGGTGGTTAATGACTATGGATGACTGAGGCTTACTCAGAAACCTTAACCTGAGGAAAAACAAACAAACCCACAGAAGCTTCAACTTAGCCTCAGGGAAGACTGTGTGGTAGCAAAGATTGTTTGCAGATCACACCCCCACCCCCACTTCCATTTTGGGGTCTTTTTTTCTTCTTCTCCACTCTTGAGTTCCTAGACATCTCATGGAGTAATACAAAGCCCTTATTCTGGTAATCCATTTGGCTTTGCTGCATAATTTTCTTAACATTTTAAACTGCTTCTCTCTTCCTTTCTCAAATCTTACAGTCCCAGGTCAATGGGATAGCAGCCAGAGTTCAGAATTGGACACAAATATATCTGGTAAATTGGTATTAGTATTTGATAAAATAGGCACAGTATGTCGGTGATGGAAAAGGGATATTTTTCTTGGAAATAATAGTTATATTTCCCATTTATTGCTTATAACAAAATAAATTCCAGGAGGATAAAAAATTAGACATAAAAACATAAACATGTTTGAGAATAAAACATGGAGGAATGTTTAATACAAAAAGATTGGTTATATTTGGCTTCAAATAATATTCTATGTGGGAAAATTATGAATGAAGTCAAAAGGCAATATTTAATAAGCAATATTTGCAATAGAAGTCATGAAAAAATGCTTGAGTTTTTCTTCATATAAAAATAACAATTGCAAATCAAAAAGAAATAGGGCAACAACCCAATAAAAAAAATTGCAAGAGACAGGAAGGAATAACTAACACACAAGGTAAAGTGGCATTTTAAACATATTAAAAGCAAAAGTTCAACTTCACTCACAAGCAACATGAGTATAAATTAAAGAATTGTCACTTTCATCTATTAAATTGGCAAAGATATGGTAGCTAATGTTAATACATTTTCTGTTCAAGAGTTTTATGGACAAAGAGATGGACAGTCTGCTGAAGTTTTGGTGGGGGTGTAAATGGGCACAATCTTTACTGAGGACTATTTATTTATTTATTTATTTATTTTTAAAGATTTTATTTATTTATTGGACGGAGAGAGAGAGAGAGAGAGAGAACAAGTAGGCAGAGAGGAAGGCAGAGAAAGAGAGGAGAAAGTAAGCTCCCTGCCAAGCAGAGAGCCCGATGCAGGCTTTGATCCCAGGACCCTGAGATGATGATCTGAGCTGAAGGCAGAGGCTTTAATCCACTAAGCTACCCAGGCACCTTGTACTGAGAACAATTTAAGGATATCTTTCAAGATCACAAATGTTTGTGTCCTTTGACCTAACAATTTCATTCCAAAGAATTTATTTTTCAGATAGTCTCAGGTGTGTTAAAAGATGACTACGTAAGAAATTTCTTAGTCGAAGTCTTAATAGCAAACGATTGGAAATAACCTATTAATCTTTTAGTCTGGGACTCATTAAATGGATTAGGGTACAGTCATATAAAATATTACTATGACATCATGAAAAAGATCCCGTTATGCATGTATGATGTGGAAAAATGTCCAGTATATATTCTTAAGTTAAAAGAAAGCAATTACAGAATAGCAGGTATAGTGCGCTGTCATTTGTGTAAATACCCATGCACAGCCTTGCATATGCCCAGAGCCCCTCTTGAAGAGCATCCAGAAACAGGTAACAATGATTGGTCTTATAAGAGAGAGGAGACAAGTGAGGAAAAAAGAGGGAAAAGGAAGGAACAGATTTTCTTTTCACCGTTGATCTGTTGCACCTTAGGAACGCTGCATCTTACAACTTTATGAGTTATGCGAAGAGTAAATTACTTTAAACACTATCTTTCCAGTTCTGTTTCTCCACTCAGAAAACCCTGTGTATTTTATAAAGTGAACAGATGTTACCACATCTCATACAGCACTTAGTAGGGGGTTATTATTATTCATGAAATGGATCAATGAATAGTTAGCCTGTTGCTAACAGGTATTTGAATGGCTGGTTCATCAACCAAAGGAGGCATGAATCCTGAGGTGTGCAAGTACATGGACTTCACTTATATAAATCATCCACCATCCAGGATAATGCCACCATCCAGGACCATACTTAATTTCCATCATGGCACTGTGCTCTGTAACTACTTATTAACATGCTGCTTTATTGGATGCTTCCCGCATAAGACTATAAACTCGATGAGGGCAGGGATTCTTCTGTTTTTGTTTGATCTCTACCTCCAGTATTTAAAAATTAACTACCATTTGTCAGACAAATGAAAATGAGTATCCAATACTAACTTTAGGAAGAATGACTGAATAGAGGCAAGTATAAATTGAGTTAGCAACTTTTCCACATAACATGGTTAACTTTAGAAAGAGCCAAAAAGGCTCACTTTTTTTCCCAGTAAATTATTTCCTCTCTATTATTTCCAGTAAATTATTTCTTTTCTAGTGAATTATTTCCTCCCTGGGTCTTCTAAAATCAGCAGTGAAATGATGCACAATGGCAGGCGCTTTCAACCATACTGGCACACAGACTCATTCATACAATCCAGGATTTTGATACCCAAGCCCAACCTTGGATCTACTAAAAAAGAAGCCCTAGAAGAAAGGACACAATGTCTCTGCAGTTTTCTAAAGCACTTGGATGACTTGACTGGATCACTGGATCACTGGCTTTGAGAACTATTGATCTATGAATAGGCAATCACACAGCACATCCTTACACATATCATTCAAAAGGGAAATAAGGTACCTATAAAACCAAAAGCTAATCAGAAAAAGGCAAATAGTTGGGAAATAAATAAGGCATTTAATGCTGAACTGCTTCAAAACTCTTCCTGAATGGCAGTGATATTGCATGCACCCTAGTGTCATTTGGAAACAAGATGGTGGAATCCAGATGGTTTACTGACAAATCTTTTTTTTTTTTTTTTTAAGATTTTATTTATTTATTTGATAAAAAGAAACACAGCCAGAGAGGGAACACAAGCAGGGAGTGAGAGAGGGAGAAGCAGGCTTCCCACCGGGCAGGGAGCCCGATGTGGGACTCGTTCCCAGGTCTCCGGGATCATGACCTGAGCCAAAGGCAGTCGGTTAACCAACTGAGCCACCCAGGCGCCCCGCCACAAATCTTTTAATTTCAATAGCAGTGGGACCTACGAAACCGACTTCAACAATGAAGGGAATTTACTGACTCAGTATTGAAAGGTAGTCTTGATCCAGTCATTCAGATTAGGTTACTAATGTTAAGAATAAGATACTAAAGTTACTTTTTCTTCCTCCTTTTCTTTCTCCATGGTGGCATTTCAATCCTCAGGTTTCACACAATGAATGACCCTGCAGGAACTTTCAGGCTCTCCCCTTACAATATTAATTGATGGTCACTATCCATTATATATACAATTGATATTATATACACATTATATTCACACTCCCACATTACCTGAGGGAAGACAGTTTCCTTTGGTTGCTCTTGGAGAATACAGACAACCTTATATTCCCAGGCTCCTCTAAACATAAACCTATTCTGAATCTCTTCTCTTGCATTGGGTCACATTCCTATGTCCTCAACCAATAAAAATCTTCAACATTGTTGGATATCAACAGAATACACTGTTTGGCATCATTCAAAAAGAGATGACACCCGCCCCCACCCCCACCCCCACCCTGGAGCAGGCAATGGCTCCGTAGTGAGCTAAACCATGTCTTTACTCACTTACAATGGTCAATTGTTAAATTAGCAGAAATTCTGCAAGCTAGCTGTTCAACAGACACTATTCAATATGAAAATATATAAACTTACAATGAAATAACTAATATTTAAAACTAAGGAAATAAAAAAAATTGCTTGTTAATTTTTTTACTACATTTTACTACTACTTATGCTAGGGGTCAGTAAATTATAGTCTTCAGGCCAAATGGAGCCTGCTGTCTATTTTTGTAAATATAGTTTTAATTGGTACACAGTCATGCTCATTCATGTGCATATTGTCTAAGGCTGCTTTTATAGTAGATTAGCAGAGGTGAATAGCTGTGTCTAAGAACTTCTTTCTCACAAGCCTAAAGTACTTGGTATCTTGCTTTTTATTTTACAAAATGCTTAATCTTGGGGTGCCTGGGTGGCTCAGTTGGTTAAGCGACCGCCTTCGGCTCAGGTCGAGCCCCACATTGGGCTCCCTGCTCGGCGGGAAGCCTGCTTCTCCCTCTCTCACTCCCCCTGCTTGTGTTCCCTCTCTGGCTGTGTTTCTCTCTGTCAAATAAATAAAATCTTTAAAAAAGTAAAAAATTAAAAAAATAAATAAAAAATAAAAAATGCTTAATCTTGATAGATATTCTTAAGATGAGTTATGTGTGGAGTTTCTGCCTAGTGGAGATGTTATAAAAAGGTATGCTACTCTACATCGCTTCCCAACGCTACATTCCATGACTTCTAGCTTGAAATTGGCCATGGGAATATTTACACCATGGATATCAGCAAACAATATAAATTGGGGCTAGTCTTCTTTCCCTATGCCCCAAAGCAAAAGCATTTATTCAACATTCATCAGGACATGACTGCCTTTAACTAGTCTCACCCAAAACATAGAGCTGTGAATGGGGGAAGGATGGCTTACTAGAAAGGAAATGAATGTTGGGTGATGGAGGCTAAGTAAATGCCCTCTGCAATTAGTATCTCTCATGTTTTACTTGAGTGTATTTAGCCAAATGATTCTACAAGGTCCAGAGCCAAGATACACTAAGATTTCTCAGGCTGAAGGAAGTTCAAAGAGCATGGCTGTAGATGATAGAAGCAGTGAAAGAAAGCCAGAAAGGTGAACTCTGATAATGGGCTCTGCAAAAAAGATGACAGAATCCAGAAAGTCCCAGATGAGAATAAGGAAAAGGAATACAAAACACACACACAGAGGAAGTCAAGGGATATGCTGCCTGCAGCAAATAGCCTCAGTACAAAATCTATTTAGAAGGTGAGCATGAGAAAAATTGAAAGAGCTTAAGACAAGATTCCGACAAGAAGCAGAGACAAGGAGAGCATCTTAAATGAACAAGCTCGAACGTGTCCATGGTCAGCCTGTGGGTGACAAGCAATCTGCTGCTAAGTGGGGTGCCCACTACCAAAAGTCAAAATGCTACTTTTGGGGGATTGCTTCGTTCCCTGGTTCATCAAAATCTGATTTGATTTCCTACTTTCAAAGTTTAGGGATGGATTAGAAAAAGGTTTCTTACTGAGTACAGGTAATTCACAAAGCTCCTCTTTTAATTATGCATTAATTTAGAAAGAATGCATGCACAAGTGATCAGAGGGTGGGGAGAGAGGGGTAGACAGAGGAGAGAGAGAATTTTAAGCAGGCACCACGCCCACTACCCTGAGGTCCTGGCCTGAGTGGAAATCAAGAGTCAGATAATCAACTGACTGAGCCTCCCAGGAGCCCTCACAAAGCCCTCTTAAGGGCACTGCTTGAGGGCCTGACTCCAACTCAGCTCCAAGTCCAGGGCACCTGGTGTGCTTCCTAGTGCACACAGCAAGAGCGATGTCTGCTGACACCAGCCATCTCAATCAAAAATGAACAAAAAAATATGTCCTATGGATTTTCACATGGGTCCAGCAAGCAGCTTTTGTCAAAAGTATAGGAGGCTTTGTACCTGACATCAAAAGGGGGAAAAAAAAATGAAACCTGTTGGCAACAGAGTTAGCCACAATGGAGCATCTAGGGGATACAGAGAGCAACGCATCAAAGAGTTGGTCTTAATGATACCTTCAAAGAGAACAGTGCTATGCTTAATGGCTTCCTGTGGTACTGACGTTCTTTAGAGGAAGGACATGGAAATCATATTCTCAAAAAGCAGACTGGGATGTAATTTAGCGGAGTAAAATGAGAGAAGTAATTCCAATGTATGTATGGGAGGATTTGCATTATCTCTGTAAACTACAAAATATTGATAGCACTGAAAAGCAATTAAAAAGAAAAGAAAAATCATCTTTTTAAAAGTTTCTTTTGTATTACAATTGTTATTATCATGACCTAGGGTTTCTACTCCCCCTTTTGGCAAAGATTCTTTGCTTCACCAAACTCTAGTCAGGTTCCTGAATCTTCTAAGCCTGTTTGTCCATGTCCTTGTGAAATTCAGACTTATTAAGAATCCTCAGTTTAACCAGAACCACCCCTTCAATATCTGATTACCCTCAATATTTCATGAGGTTCCCCACCTTCTACCTACCACCAGGTGACATCCAATTATGTGTCCTGGCCTCAGCAAGAATCTTGTTAGGTTGATTTAGCCAGAACCCTGTTTATCCTTGATTTTTCTTGTTAGTAATTTTCCCACTTGCCCATGCTGGATTCATAATTGATCCCTGTTGTATGCAGAGGTCTCTTGACCTCTATTACAACAGTCTTGAGTAAAGGCTGCTTTCAATGCTCTATTATCCAGCTCTGTCATTTCTTGGACACCTTCTGCAGTCTGCTATACCCCCTGACATCTGAATAGCCATGCAATTGAAAATACATATTATTTTTGGGGCGCCTGGGTGGCTCAGTTGGTTAAGCGACTGCCTTCAGCTTAGGTCATGATCCTGGAGACCTGGAATCGAGCCCCATATCGGGCTCCCTGCTCAGCAGGAAGCCTGCTTCTCCCTCTCTCACTCCCCCTGCTTGTGTTCCCTCTCTGGCTGTGTTTCTCATGTCAAATAAAAATCGTTTAAAAAAATCTTTATTAAAAAAAAAAAAAGAAAAGACGTATTATTTTTGCAGACATCTGTCTTGGATTTAGGAAGTCTACTCTGGTTTTCTGCAACATCATTCATAATTAGTGCCTTGTGACTCTGATATCATGTGGAAATCCCCAAGTGAATTTGTTTCCGTTACTTAGTCAATTTGTCAAGGAATGGGCCAATTCATTGACGAAGAAGGAGGAGGAGGAGGAAGAAGAAGAAGGAGGAGGAAGAAGAAGAGAAGAAAAAGAAAAAGGAGGAGGAAGAGGAGGAGGAGAAAAAGGAGGAGGAGGGGAGAGAGGGGGAGAGGGAGGAGAGGAAGAAACAGTCTGGAACTTGGTATATAGATTTCTTTCTACCAAATGAATTCAATAAATCGACAAGCATTTACTGAGATTTCATTATGTGACTCACTCAACCTAGAGATACAATTGAGAGTTTACTATTGGGTGTGGCAAAAAGGCAAGAAAAAACTTTTAAGAAATAACTAATTGCATTTTATGATAAAAAGTTACTACAAAATAAGCAGGGTGCCAGAGAATAAGAGAAAGATAATTTGTAAATTCTTTCAGTTGCAAATGACTGGCAATGGGAGTAGTAAATTCCCACCAGTTTGCTTTTCACCAGAGCTAAAGAAAAGTATTTTTTTAGCTCAGTGGTTCCTAAAGTTGTTCATGTGTAGAACCACCTGGAACTTGTAGTGCTCCCTTCAGAGCCTAATGTAATATCATTGTATGTAATAATGTAATGAATGTTGTTACGACAAACTCACATAATTTGGTTAAGTTCATGGAATTTAGGGATGCTCAATTTAATTCAATATCCATGCTATACAACAAAATTTTAAAAAATCGCAATGATAAACAAATATTTCCCTAAAAATGAAACCACTGCTGTATATTAAGTCCACCAATTTCTAAATCCTTCTGCCAGTGCTCATTTGCTGCAATTAAATCATAGTAGAGGCAAAAAGTATTAGAAAAAAAACACAAAACTTGGGGGGGGGAATCCTTAAAATTGAGAAAATTCTATTTATTTGTCTTAATTTTCCTTCTCTGTTCTTTTCAGACACACTGAGAATATCTGCTGCCCAACACTCATTTTTAGGACATGGACTCTTATGGTAGAATGCAAGTTATCAAATATTTTTCCTTATAGTCCTGACCTGATACCAATGACGAAATCATAGCAACAACTAAATTCTGCCGGCCTTTCCAGTCCTGCAACATTGCTTTACTTACATGTATAAATCTTCAGTGTGGGGAGTAAAGGAAGGACAATCATCAGATTTTATTTCAGATACATTTTGGGAAAGATGGCAATTTTGAAGTTTGAACTCAAAATATCAAAGCCATTTTGACATGTATTTTAGAATCTCAGAGGTTGATTTATAGAGTATCATGCCAAAACAAGCTGGTTTCCTTGAACCTCATTTTCTTCTCTTATGTATACTGAAATGCATCTAATGAGCCACTTCTTTTTAATGAATACCCTTGGATAGTTTAGAAATCCTACTTCAATGTAGTGGCATCTTTCAGCCATACTTGCAGGGCTAACCCCTACTGAATTGTTATCCTTATAAATACGTGCAGGTAATTTGCATTAGTTCTTTTCTTTGCGCATATGTTATGTGCAAATAAAGCTTTCCAAAGATCTTTTCAACTTTTCTGGAGTGTCAGGTATCAAAAATTTTAATGAAAAAAAAATCAATTATTGTGAGGCTCCCCAGAAAGCTTTTAGTTTGCAAATGATAATCTCCCTCTTAACATCTTAACAGTAAAAGACATGAGCTGATAATGAAATTCTCACAGGTCAGAATTACTTGGAAAGAGAAGCACATCTTCGTGCTCATTCTGCCAATTCCCCTCATGCATCTGCCTTTGAATCCGATGGTTTCTGCCATCTCTGGTTCCTTGGTGATTAGCTCCCAATAACAGAAAGATGTGCACATAAAATTTCTGAAGCAGCTCACTTTTATGCCAGTATTCAGGAAATCAACTCTTCTTATGCCCACATGTAAATACCTTGGCTACAGTTTCTTCATTATCCTTAGAGGACTGACTCCATTCTGATTGGAAATATTTTTTATTTCTTAGAACTGTCAAGCCAATAAGAAAGAGCTTTGCACCATAAAATAAAATACGTGGTTATTATCAATCCTAATGCTACATAAGCAGCCTGATTCAATCTATTTACAAACATTAGTAGGATTGATTACTTGTTTATATTTGTTCTTTTATGTTCAACTTTTCAAATATATACATATACTCCTCAAGATTATGAGATTTCAAAGAGTGAAGCATTCTAATCTGGAAAATAGTGTAAGTTTATCAGAATCATAGAGCTATGTATGTAAATTATACTGTAACATGGCATTATAAATTTTAAGATCAGACCTAACCACTGCTGTTAATATATAATAATTATCATGCTAAAAAGTATGTGTATATGTATATATGTACATATATGTATCATAAAACCTATGTTAAAAAGTATGTAGGTATGTATGTGAATAGTTCATAAAGCATATAATACTGCTTCCTTGCTTTCAGGTTTGTGATTTTAATTTTCCATCATTTTATAAAAGGAAATCTTTTGGTGCATTTTATTTTTTAAGTAATCATAAATATGTATTAAAAACCAAAGTGTTTTAATTTCCAAACCTAGAATATTAGTTTCATTTCAGATGTAAATATGTGTTATAACATTTTTTAAATTGAATTTTAATTCATTAATTTATTCAGAAAAACTTTTGACAATATAATTTAAGCCAATTAATTTCCCATTTCCCAGGTGCTTTCAATGTAAAACTAGTAAAGAGACAAACAAATAAAACCAAACATAAGATAATGAAATCAATGAAGAACATTGTGTGTCTACCCTTATTTTAAGCCAACAAAAAAGGTAATAAAAAAGATAAAAACAAAAATGAATAATGTCACTGGATTGAACAAATGGTAATTAGTGGGGAAAAAAAATCTTTTGAAAACAAATTCAGATAACACTTCTTGAGAACCTACTAAGCAACATGGCCTTAGCTAATTATTAGCACAGCAGCCTTGAAAAGTAGGCAGTAACTCCACTTCCACAATGGAGAGATAGAAAGATTTTTTTTTAAGTCACCAAACTGTGCTTTGAAAGGTTTATGATATTTGTAGCTCTAGTGCTTCTTGTCTCCACAACTTACCTATTTAAATGGTAAAATGGGTCATACATAGAAAGACTACACAGCACATTTATGTAGTTTGAAGAACAAGAGACACCACCAGATGAAGAAAGAACATTACCATTAATTTTAAAGTCCCATATGCTGAGGCACTTGGGTGGCTCAGTTGTTAAGCGTCTGCCTTCAGCTCAGGTCATGATCCCAGGGTCCTGGGAGCAAGCCCCGCATCGGGCTCCCTGTTTAGTTGGAAGTCTGCTTCTCCCTCTCCCACTCCCCCTGCCTGTGTTCCCTCTCTCGCTGTGTCTCTCTCTGTCAAATAAATAAAATCTTTAAAAAATAATAAAAATAAAGTCCCACATGCTGCTGATGTCTCCTATATAGATCATTCTCCCAATCTGAGGTACACACTACCCGGCTGGGGGCGTCACGTCATTTTAGCACTTGTATATGCATTCATGAACATTGTTTGTTTCATTTTGTTAAGCTGGGTAACAAATATAAACCCATGACTCTTCAGGGAAAAATAATATTCAGGCTTTCAGGGGAAGCTATTCTTAGTTAAAGGCTGCCTGGAGAAAGTACGGGGAGAGAGATTTGAGGCAAGAGTCTGCTTTCCTCTTGCCTCAGTTTAGAAGACACAAAGTGGCACCATCAGTGGGTGAAGTTAGGGATACCTCCAGGAGCTATAATCCTCACCTAGGCAGAGCCATCCAGCAACACTGGCCAAAACCTGGACATTTAGAAGAAATAAGACTCAAGAGTAGTCACCTCTAAATGTACTTTTTGTTTTCAGAATATTTCTTTTTAAAATTATCCTGTTTTTACTTCTTGGATGCAATATCCTCTATTACCTTGAACTTTAATGTTACTTTTTCTTGTGGTCTACTTCGTATTTTTCTTTCTGTGTGGTTCTTTTTTTCTGGTTTCCATTACCAGTTTTAGAGGTTTTTCTCAAATATCTGGAATCCATGGCATCTGTTTGAGGTGAGATTTAGAGCTTAGAAAGCTGATGAAAAATTTTGAGCAATATGAATAGGACATTTCAACTCTGAGCATCAGTGTCTGATAAGGTGGGTAGGTTATTCTGGAGTCATTCCTAATATAAATACCTTTACATATTTCTTCTTGGGCAGTTCAGATTCACCAGTCCACAACCAACAGGGTTATGGCCAGTCATCTTCCTAGACTCAGTGAGAGAAGAGTGGGATTTTCCAAATTAGACATTTAAGCATATAGATGGTAGTCATAGAATTATTTAATCGTCCTATTTGGGGACACGCATTACTCTTGGTTGTGTTTGTCATCCTCTTTTTCAACATCTCTGGATAACAAATCTCTGGAGTTCTACTAGAGTGGGGGTGCTGCCAGGGCATAAAGTAGGAGAGAATCTAGGTCTTCTCAGATAGACTTCATCAATTCTTCCTCGTTTCCTCCCTCCAACACTCTCCCACTCAATTTATTCATAGCTTCAGAGACATTCTGTTTCCTCTGTCCATTAGGAGCACAGGGTATGATCTGGGGTGGTTCTCAACATCTCTCCACCGACTGGAGATGCAGCTTCCACTTGGTTGTTAAATTAGTTCCTATTTGTCCGAATGCTTTCATCTTCTAAAATTTTGTACTTTCTTTCAATTTTCTCTGTTACCTGTTTTTCCTTTTTTCTATGTTTGTTTTTAGTTAAAACAATTCACTGAAGTTTTAGTAGTCCGTCAGGCGGATGTAAAATGACTGCATATTTTCCTATCCACCACCTGAGTCTAGTGGGTAATAACAGTTCCTTTTTATGTATCTACTATGTATAAAGAACTCTGTCGGGTGTGACAATTGGTACTAAAATGTGTAAAGCATTGACTTAGTCTGCTCAGGGCTGCCATAACAAAGTTCCACAGACTTTGGTGGCTTTGAACAACAGAAATGTAGGGGTGCCTGAATGGCTCAGAGAATTAAACCTCTACCTTCGGCTCAGGTCATGATCCCAGCGTCCTGGGATCAAACCTTGCATAGGGCTCTCTGCTCGGCAGGGTGCCTGCTTCCCTCTCTTTCTCTGCCTGCCTCTCTGCCTATTTGTGATCTCTCTCTGTCATATAAATTAAATCTTTAAAAAAAAAAACCAGAAATGTATCTCTTACAGCTACGGAGGCTGAGACGTCCAAATAAAGGTGTTAGCCAACAGTTTCTGGTGAAGTCTCTCTTCCTGGCTTGCAGAGGGCCACCTTCTTATGATCTCCTGTGGCGATGAGGAGAGAGCTCCTGAGTTTCTTCCTCTTTTTATAAAAGGCACCAGCCCTATCCTATTTAGACCTACCCTTTTGATCTCATTAAATCCTGCTCGTAGGCCTATCTCCAAACACAGTTATTCTTAGAGTTAGGGCTTTAGCATATGAATTTTGGGGAGATGCAATTCAGTCTGCAGCATTGGCACAGTCTCTGCTCTTGGATTTTTCATACCTTTTTAGGAACAAAGGCCTTTGCATACATAATGAATCAATAGCAAAATATTTTGTTTTGGTACCCTATAAGCAATATGCTAAACAATTATTTATTAGTTTGGAATATGGTGTGAGATAAGGAGAGTCAATGAAGTGTCACACATGTTGATATAGAGTAAATAAATGCACAGCAACATTTGTTCTGAAAGACTATGCTAACTTAGCTCTTCTGAAGTCACTTGGGCAAGTTACCTAAACTCGGAGCCCATTTCTTGGTCTAAAAGTGGAGATGATCTATCATCCCTTGGACTTGTTATTGGGCAATAAGGAAGAAAATATCTTTACAGTGCCTGGACACAGCACTTGACTCAACGAGTATTACCTACGGACTACTATAGAAATCCAAGAAAGAGGGGCACCTGGGTGGCTCAGTTGGTTGAGCGACTGCCTTTGGCTCAGGTCATGATCCCAGAGACCCGGGATCGAGTCCCACATCGGGCTCCCTGCTTGGCAGGAAGTCTGCTTCTCCCTCTCTCACTCCCCATGCTTGTGTTCCCTCTCTGGCTGTGTTTCTCTCTGTCAAATAAATAAAATCTTTAAAAAAAGAAAAGAAAAAAAATAAATCCAAGAAAGAAGGAAAGAAGAAAGAAAAAGGTTGGAAGAAGAGAATGAAAACATGGTAAGAAGGGAAAAGTTTTTCTCAGTCTATGTAGGAACTTCATTTATTTTTTAAAAGATTTATTTATTTATTTTAGAGAGAGACAGCACTGTGTGAGTGTGCATAGCGGGGAGGGGCAGAGGAAGAAAATCTTTAAGCAAACTTCTCACTGAGCACAGAGCCTGATGTGGGGCTCGCACTCATGACCCATGAGATCATGACCTGCACGGAAACCAAGAGGCAGAAGCTTAACCAGCTGAGCCACCATCCAGGCACTCGTAATGGAATTTCATTTTAAAAGCCATCTCTTACTATTCTCAGAGAAGAGCAAAGGATCAACAGTGCATTTTAATGACCCATTACTGGAAAAAAAAAAAAAAAAAAGGAAATCAAGCCTTGGGTATGATCTTCTTTTGGCATAGATCCTGGGAGTGCAAAGCAATGTAAATAAACATTTATGAGCTGGGATAAACTGGAAATGTTCTGACCCTTGGAGCAAAGCGGTCATATGCTAGTACTAATTAATCCTTGTTTACCCTCGCAGAGCAACAAGGGTTGACATGCAAAGGAGGAAAGAGATTAAAAAAATAATAATAAAATCATCACTTTTTTTTTTTTTCCATTTGAACTTCAGCACTTCATCCATTAACCTGGCCTCTTGCAATGTTATTTTGAAAACTAATTCTCTCAGAAAGAATTCTTTACGTGAATGAGAGATTAATACCGGTGAATCCAAATCATGGGCATTCTTGCATTGAAAAGCTTCTTTAACAAGAAATGGCTTCCTAGGTAATTTTTTTTTCTACAGTCATTATATTAGACAGCAGCAGTATGAATGGTTTCCCTGTGGATAGCAAGTAAGATTGCTTCTAAATAATTCCTAGTGCCTGAAATAATTGATAGTTCCCTTTTGGGCAGGGACAAGATGGGGAAGAAAATAGGCTGGATAAGGGTTGAACCTAAACAGTAATTTTAACATCACACACACAAGCACAGGCTAGCTCTGCTGTTCCTGGAAGCGGTGGTTCTGCCCAAGCAAAGGAGAGCTGACTTGGTCCAAAAGTCTCTACCAACTGGCTGAAGGAATTTAATAAACTACTCCTGGACAGGGCTCCATGTCTTACATAAATGTGTGAATGTCTTATTAAGGTTCATTGATTTGTATTACATGGTTCCTCCTGAGTAGATATGAAATATCTTTTTCTAGCTAACAGATTTGCTGGACATTTTATGGTCTGAAGATGTAACATGATTGGACTTTGCTGTTTTTTTCCTTTATCTTTTCCATAAGATGTGTCCATAAGATGTGTCTCTTTCTCACTTACATGTCATATTTCTTTAGCCATGAAAGAAGACTCCCTTTTCTGATTATGAGGTTTCTTTGATTTCCATGAAGAGGGCTGAAAAAATCAAGCTGGAGAGGACCCACAGTAGTCGCCAGCAGGTCCAGTATCCAGCACAGGACCCACACATCCAAGCGACGGCTCTGGGAGAGCATAGAGGAAAATGAATCTAGTTGCCTGTGGGTGTACATACTTCATTTCTCTACAAATGTCAACATAGAACAAATGAAGTGGATTAAGGTTAGAGAACTGTAGAAATTTTGGTCAGAGTTACTGAAAGCTCTAACAGCACTTTTAGAAACCTTGAGATTTTACTCTGAAGAGGACAAGAGGACTGAGCAATATGGCTTGGAAACATTTTCTCCCCTTCTTGGGGTTGTCTTCCATTTTCCTGATGGTAACTTTGAAACACAAAAGTTTGTAATGGTGATAAGTTCAATTTATCTTCTTTTTTTTCTTTCTGTAGTTTGTGATGTGGGAATCGTAACTACGAAGGCTTTGCCTAACCTGAGGTCATGAAGATTTCAACTATATCTTCCTCTAAGATTTTTAAAATTTTAGCTTTTCATTTAGGTCTATGATCCATATTATATTAATTCTTATTTAAGGCATAAGGAAGGGATCTAACTTCATGTATGTAGATATCCCGGCACCATTGGTTATAAGACAGTTCTTCCTCCTCTGCATTGTCCTGGCACCTCGTGGAAATCATTTGACAATGTGACAGTGTTTATTTCTGGGCTCTCAGTTCTGTCTCCTTGATCTCCGTGTGATCACAGAGTGCTGCACTGTTTGAATGAATGTTACTTTATTCATTTATTAAGATTTGGTATATTCTTATTAATTATTTCTTCATTTGTTGCAAGACTTGAGAATGATGTAAAGAAATTTTTTCAAAAATTTAAATAAATGTTGACAGTTTTCATTTGTTAGGATTGTTTCTCTAGAGCAAGAATCTATGGAGCTCTTCATCCCACCCTTCCAGAAGGTCCTTCCCCCATTTTCTATCAAAGAACAAAGTAGTAAAAGAAATGAAAGTAGATACTGAAGGAAATGAAAGGAAAAAAAGGGACACATGATCAACTTAATTAATATTAACTCAATTTTGAGAATGCACAACAGATAAAACATACTAAACTTTGGATAGGCTTCAGAAGATTTGAGAAATATTATTATTTTTTTAAAGATTTTATTTATTTATTTGACAGAGAGAAACACAGCGAGAGAGGGAACACAAGCAAGGGGAGTGAGAGAAGGAGAAGCTGCTTCCCACCGAGCAGGGAGCCTGACGCAGGGCTGGATCCCAGGACCTGGGATCATGACCTCAGCTGAAGGCAGATGCTTAACGACTGAATCACCCAGGTGCCCCAGATTTGAGAAATATTCTTAAAAATTTTGAACAAATTAACATATGTTAATATGTTCATATGAACTGAGATAAAATTAATATATATTTAAATCCTTTAAATATACATCTTTATTTAATGTCAACATAATATGACCACCAAAAAAAAAAAAAATCTCAAATCCTACAAGGTGAAAAGTAAAGATCTCATTCTTTGGCAACTAATACAATAAAAATAGAAATAAGTAAGAAAATAGTCGAGGAAAAGTAGACCCCAAAATATCAGCCCTTGGATTTCAAAGTAACTCTCTCTTAAACAACTTTTAAGCTAACGAAGACTCCAAAGTTGAAGATACCAAGTCTCTAAAAATATTATAATAAACATATATCATATCTAACTTTGCACATATGACTAAAGCTGTATTTGGAAGAAAATGTATAGCATCAAACATGTAAATATTCATGTACATATTCATATAAATATTCATGTAAATATGAACATAAATGAATTAAACATTTAACACAGGGGGAAAAAATGGATACAGAAGCCATAAAAAAAGATAGCAGGAAATAGAGATAAAAGCATAAAAATATCAAATTTAAAAGCAATAAAATAAACTGATTTAAAACATCAGATACTTGTGATTTTCATTTGCTAGTAAAATAGTCACATCAATCTCTAGTTACACTAACCAAGAATAAAAGGACAAAGCAAAAAGAAAAGGTAGAAATGACCACAAATGAATATGAAAGTAAAAGAATTATGGGAATCATCTTTTAAAACTCTACAAACACCCTTGAAAATCTGAATAAAATTATTTTATTTTATTTTATTTTTATTACTATTTTTGGTAAATACAAGGTTACAAAATGGATCCTGATGGTATAAAAAGGAGAAAAATAAATACGAAAACACTAAGATTTCATTTCAGAGTTTCAGATGCTATCTCAGCTTTATTTAAATTTTCACAAAAACTAAATCTGATACATTTGAAACTGTTGCAGAGAGTGTTAAAAGAAGGAAAACTTCCAAATTCTTTTCACAACACCCTATTTGTTTCAAAACAAAGAGAGCTTCTTGTTAGTTTTCTATTTCTGCCATATCGAATTACCCACAAATTTAGTAGCTTAAACCAACATCAACTTACTACTTCACAGTTCTACAGCTCAAAAGTCTGACATAGGTCTCCTCAAGTCAAAATGGAGCTGTTGGCAGGCCTTCACTCCTTTCTGGAGGCTTTAGGAAGAGATCCATCTCCTTGCATGTGTGGGTTGTTGGCAGGACTCGGTTCCTTGCAGTTGTAGTAAGGAGGCCCCCATTTCCTGGCTGACTGTCATGGGTTGTTCCCAGCTTCTAGAAGCTGCTTACATGCCTCGACTGCTGTGTGATTGGACTTAGCCCACACAGATAATCCAGGATAATTTCTCCAATGTCAGGCAAATAACCTCAACTACATGCATAAATTCTCTTCTGCTATGTAAAGTAACATATTCACAGGTTCTAGAAATTTGGTTATCTTTGCGGGGAGTCATTACATGTCCCCCTCCCCCAATATAAACAGGGAAAAAAGTTATAGACTAATTCCACTTTGTGAGTATTGATACAATATAATAACTTAAAGTAGCAAATAAAATTTAGCAACATGTTAAAAGTAAAAGAAAGACATCCTTAGCTAAGTATGATTCATTTCAAAGATTCAAGTATGATTTAAAAATGCAACAAATAAATCAACACTTTTTTTTAACATTAAAAAAATCCTTTTGAACATCATGAAAATATTAAGGAAAAGAAGAAGAAATTAGGATGAAAGAGGTAATTCTCTAAAATCTAGAAATTTTGTCTTTGGACTGTTCATGCCAATGGCTTATAATGTCAAATAACACATAGCACTTTGCACTTGACCTAACACCCAACAATCCTATAAAATAAGTACTAGTACTGCACCATTTTATAGAAGAAACCAGGCTTCATACATTAAATAACTTGCCCAAGAACATCAACTGGAGGCTTTCCCTCCATCATCTCTTCTTCCCATTCCATCAACAGGCTCCGAGCAGCCACCACAACTACCATCCCAGTAGGGTCTGTAAATGGGCACTCTACTTCTAAAAGCCTTTTTTTTTTTTTTTTAAGATTTTATTTATTTATTTGACAGAGTGAAACACAGCTAGAGAGGGAACACAAGCAGAGGGACTGAGAGCGGGAGAAGCAGGCTTCCCGCTGAGCAGGGAGCCCGAAGTGGGGCTCGATCCCAGGTCTCCAGTATCATGACCTGAGCCGAAAGCAGTTGCTTAACCAACTGAGTCACCCAGGCGCCCTCTAAAAGCCTTTTTGATACTTGCTGGGATGGAAAATAAATACATAGTGTGACCTTCTAGGGTTTAACAAAGACTTTTATATCTTCTACTCCAAACATGTGTTTTCATATATTAGAAAAAGATTTAAGATCAAGAAAGGACTTACCTAAGTAAGATCTTGCACTTTTTTGGAAACAGCATCTGGATCAGAATCTAGCCTTCTGGGCTCCTTCTTCCATTATTTTATGGTCCTGGTGAAGGTAAAAGAAGTAACACAGAAAATTGCTTACTGCCAAATTAGATATATTCTAAGCACAGCTGGGGATATTCTGATATCTTTTTCAGTTGCTTTGGCGTTTTGGGAACTTGAGATGTTTGAATATGCCTTTTCCTTCCTTTCACTGACTGGAAAGCCCAAATCTGCTTGACTACATGTTCTTCTCTTTGCCCTTGATCATTGTACTATGTATAAGACCATCATTAAAACCTGGGAAAGTAGGTAAAACTAAGTTCATGACTCTGGCAACTGTTTTAATCATTGAATTCAATCTCTAGAAAAGAAAAGAACAATCTTCTTCTTCCTATGTCTTCATGTAGTATTCCCTCTGTACCTGAGCATGTAATTCAAGGCTCACTCCATAATTCAAGCTTTGTATCTTGACTTTCCAGCACACAATGAGATATTGCTGCTCTAAAACCTATTTACCCAACACCTAGTATGTGTCAGATACTGAGTCAAAGGCTTCCAAATATCCTCCTCTATTTAATCTCAGAACATCTCACTCAAGAGGGATTATTGGTTCTAAGATGAGAATTTTAGAAAATTCAAAAGGGGGCACCTGGGTGGCTCAGAGGGTTAAGCCCCTGCCTTCACCTCAGGTCATGATCTCAGGGTCCTGGGATCCAGTCCCACATCGGGCTCTCTGCTAGGCAGGAAGCCTGCTTCCCCCTTTCTCTGCCTGCCTTTCTGCCTACTTGTGATCTCTCTCTGTGTGAAATAAATAAATAAAATTTTAAAAAAAAGAAAATTCAAAAGGATCATAATATTAAGAGAACCACAGGGGCACCTGGGTGGCTCAGTTCATTAAGCAACTGCCTTCGGCCCAGGTCATGATCCCGGAGACCTGGGATCGAGTCCCACATCGGGCTCCCTGCTCAGCGGGAAGCCTGCTTCTCCCTCTCTCACTCCCCCCGCTTGTGTTCCCTCTCTAACTGTGTTTCTCTCTGTCAAATAAATAAATAAAATCTTAAAAAAAAGAGAAAAAAAAGAGGACCACAATCATGTCACTACCATTTACTGAGAATACACAGGACCAAGGAATGTGCTAAAGGCTTTTCAGTATTAACTTGTGAAATTCTCAGTATTAACTTGTGAAATTCTCAATTCCATAAGGTACTACTACTATTATCCCTACTTTACAGATGAGAAAACTGAGACATAGGGAGCTTGAGAAGGAAGCCCAAGGACTTAGAAGTGTAGCACCAGGTTTTGAAGCCAGGAAGTCGCATACAGAGCCTGGTTCTCAATCACTAGAATTATTTGTACAGGATCACAAAGCAGATAAAAATTGTATTGGAGAAACAAATCAAAAGTCCATCAACTGAGAAGGGATAAACAAAATAAGGTATATCTATACAAGAGACAATTATTTGGCACTGAAAAGAATGAAATATTGAAACATGTTACAACATCTAAGTTATAGAAGCAATTACAAAAGAATATATATTATATGAATCCAATAATACAAAACGTCCAGAAGAGGCAAATCTATAAATATGGAAAATAAAGCAGCAGTTGCTGTAGGTTGAGAAGGGAAGGACATGACTGGAGAGAAGTAGGGAGTGACTGCTAACGAGTATGGGACTTTTTGGAGGGGGGAGTTGGTGACAAAAATATTTTAGAATTGTGGCTGTAGTTGGACAACTGTGTGAATACACTGAAAACCGAGGGAACTGTATGTTTTAAATGAGCAAATTGTATGGTATGTGAATTATATTTCAATAACTTTATTTATTTAAAATAATGGGGCTAGAACCTCAACCTTGGACTTACAAATTTCAAGCCTGTGTTTGTCTCTACTCTACCTTCTTGGCCACTTCATCTTTAGCATCCCCTTATATCACTACTTACATTTCCTTATTGGTTCATCAACTCTTCATCATTTGTCTAATCAATGAGTACAGGATAGGAGTTGTGTCGTAATTATCTTTGTTCCATCGAATTCCAAAAGGTCTATTATTTACAATGTCTGCTCCCTGTATTTTCTACTGCACAAGAAAAATATTTCCAAGTGAGGTGACTTTAGGCTTACAAAATAGGCCTGTTCCTAAAAAGTTGAGACTTCAATTTTATATTGAGTATTTCAATACTGTGAAGTGGCAAATATCTGTCACAATGTCATTAGTTCTGTCTTAGAATGAACGACCACCTGCCTCATTGTATTTTTGGAAATCTGATTTTTTTTTGCATATACTCATTGAGATATCCTTACAACAAGGTACATTGTTACAATGCTGGAGGTCTATGCAGAAAAATTTAAACTTGTTAAAACTATTTTTGACATTCAGTGTCATAATACTCTAAGTAGGTTTCATTTCAACATTTCCATTAGCTGGTGGTAATAACGTAATAAAAATAACAAATGATTACAATATTAAAAAGTCAAATAAATAACTATGTAGATACATGTGTATAATTCTACAGCAAAATATTCCATATTTTCATGGATTTGTACTAAAAAAGACTTCCATATATTAGAATGTAGTAAAATACCTTTTTAAAAAGTATTAGTATGCTTTCTTACTCTCCTTCACTAACTGGTAAATCTATCAATTATATGGTAAGGACTTTCCTTACCTTCTTTTACTCTCCTCCCTACCCCCTCTAACTATCACATGAATCCTACCCTCCCCCACCCAGGGAATGATGGGAATCACTTTCTGTGACAAGTAAGAATCTGATGTATACTTGGAGACAACAAATAAAAGAGGGCTGTTGTAGAGGGAAAAGAGAGAGGAAAAGACCATTCTGACTAGAGAGGAATGAAGAAACTGCTCGTGAGAGCACAAGGATGTTTCCAACCCACTCTTCTATTATTGTCCAGATAAGACCTTTCATCAGCTCACTGAATGTTGAGTTTGACAAAAGGGGTACAGCCTCTGTCCCCAGAGACTCTGTCTCCATGCATCCTTCCCTTGCCCACCCCGGGGAAGGTGGACCTACAGAAAATGGTAAAAAAATATATCAAAAACAGTTCTTTGTTTGTAGGCAGCATTTTCCTAGAGTATAAACCACACAGCCTCACATCAGAAGAACTTAACTTGGACAAATTTTAGCCTATACATTAGGTCGAAAGGAGACTGAGAGAAAGCAACAAAGAGGGTCTATGAGTGAAGTGTCTAAAAGGTGGAACATGTGAACCTCACGCTCTTTCTAAAATTCCCGATTCTCTAGTTCTTTTTGTACAAGTATTATGGCACATTAAGTTAGATATTTGGGTACGAAATGGCCCCCAAGGCAATTCAGCTTCATCTGGTACTACATCCAGGAAAGAAAGACAGTTCCAATGTGCTAGGGAAGTCTGGCTGGGTTGAATTTACCAGGAGACAATATGTATGACTTCCTAAAGGTCTGTTCAAGCACAAATATTTATTAAGGTGATGGTTGCATTCCACTACTGAATAAATCCTTTCATCATATTCTAAATCACTCCACTGAGTTAACAAAAATATGCTTTCTGCACCTGTTTTTTAGTGGGTTTATGATATTTATATTAATATTTATTAACTACACAACTAAGATATTCTTTTGAAATTTTTACAAATACGATAAAGAGCCTGTGTGCCAGTATATAAAGAAAACCTATAACTCATCAATGAAGAAACAAAAAAATTTAAAGGGAATAAAACTTTACCTCCATGGTATTCTTTCTTTTATCTTTTTTTTTTTTTTAGGTTTTATTATTTATTTGACAGGGAGAAACACAGCCAGAGAGGGAACACAAGCAGGGTGAGTGAGAGAGGGAGAAGCAGGCTTCCCGCCGAGCAGGGAGCCCGATGTGGTGCTCAATCCCGGGTCTCTGGGATCATAACCTGAGCTGAAGGCAGTCGCTTAACCAACTGAGCCACCCAGGCATCCCCATGGTATTCTTTCTAAAAACTCATAGCCTTAGTCTGATGATGGGGCGAAAAAAACAAAACAAAACAAAAAAAAACATGAGACCAACACCATTTGGGAAATATTCTACAGGCCAGTGCTACATAAGAATGTCAAGGTTAAAAACACCATAAAAGACTGAGAAACTGTCATAGACCAGAGGATATTAAGGACATAGGGCAACTAAGTGTGGTGTGCTGCTCCAAAATAAATCCCAAATAGAAAGGCGAAATTAATGGGAAAATTGGTGAAATGTCAATAAAGTTAGGAGTGCAGTTAATAGTAATGTGTCATTGTCATTTCATCCTTGTAACAAATGTACCATGCTAATACAATGTGTTAGTAATGGAGGGACCTCCGTAAGGTGGATAGAATTTCGTATGCACCTTTGTATCTTTTTTGTAAATCAGAAAGTGAAACTTTTTATTTTTTTAAATGGGCCAAATATATGAGTAAGCATTCCACCAAAGAGGATAGGCTAATAGCCTAAAACAGATAAAAAAAGAAATGTTCAATATCATTAGTCATAAGGGAAATGCAAATTAAAACCAGTTAGATCTCATTGCACACATTATCAGAAAAACAAAATTAAAAAATAATGTCAGCGCCTAAGTCTAGTAAACATGTGGAGAAACTTGATCACTCATCCCTTGCTGGTGGGAACGTAAAATGGTGAAGCCATTGCCAAAAACAGTTTAATGATTTCTTACAATATTAAGCATAAATTTACAGTATAACTTAGCAATTCTATTCCTAGTTACCTGTTCAGGAGAAACAAAAACATACATTCATGACAGCATTACTCAGGCACAAAGAGGACACAGTCCAAATGTCCACCAACTGATGCACTGTTACACAAAATAAGCGCTATCCATGCACGTGGACCATCATTCAGCCACAGAAAGAAAGAGCTACTGTAATAGGGGTAAACTTTGAAAACATTAAGCCGAATGAAAGAAGACAGACACAAAGACCACATAGCATGTGATTTTATTTATAGGAACTGCCCGTTCTGGGAAATGGAACATAAATGTTTGATGCCCAAGGCTTAGGGAGTAACTATAAATATGCACCAGGTTTCTTTTGGGAATGACAAAATGTTCTGAATTAAATTGTGGGGATGATGGTATCACTTCATAAATGTCTTTTCGACCATCCAATTGTCTTCTTAAAAAATGAATTTTGCTTATATAATTTATACATCAATAAAACTGAAATATATGGACTTTTGGTATAAAATTTAGATTATGAAGGAAAGTATAAAGAAAAAGTACTCATTACTGATAGTTTCATCACTTAAAACTACATTTTGGTAGAGATTTTTATAAGTTTACTATTTTCTATTAATTCACATTTTATTTTATTTTTTAAAGATTTTTATTTATTTATTTGACAGAGAGAAACACAGTGAGAAAGGGAACACAAGCAGGGGGAATGAGAGAGGGAGAAGCAGGCTTCCTGCTGAGCAGGGAGCCTGATGCGGGGCTCAGTTCCGGGTCTCCATGATCATGACCTGAGCCGAAGGCAGTTGCCTAACCAACTGAGCCACGCAGGTGCCCCTAATTCTCATTTTAAAATGAGGGCGAGTCAGAAAAAAAAATTATTTACTCTGATGATATATATTAACTTACAGAGTTAAATAGGGTTTATATGCTGCGGATTTTGTTCACAGAACTTGATCTTGCTTTTATATCATATGCTTTAGTCCTCAGTGAAGGGACTGCCAGGGAGCAGTGATTACTGGTCAGACCAGCCTGGAAAATCCCAGGGTATCCTAGCTCCCCAGCAAAGGAGAAGCCATAAGCGCACTTCTAACTCAATTAAAAACACAAAAGCTCTGTCTCCAAAAAACAACTCAGGAGATCAGGAAGGTCATATACTTGCATTTTGGCTTTTCAGACCAGAATGTAGAGGGCACATTTCTTGTCATCTAAACAGATGAGAATGCCAGACCCTGTGTGTGACCTTTGGCGGCCGTGCTGTGCAGAAAGCTACCTGCACGGCTTAAGAAGGACTATTCAAAATGAAACACGTAAGGTTGTGTTCGGGTTTTTTTTTCTTTTTTTTATTTTCTTGTTGTGATTGTTAGTTACTATTTCAAGTAGAAAGGGAAAGCTTCCGTATATAGCTCAGATATTTCTAAATGAAGAAAACCTCTTCACCCCAAATACCATCCAGAACTTTTTCAGCCAATCTTGAAATTCTTTAGCATAACCCATAGATGCAACCTGCCTTCTCCTGCATCTAGAAAATATATGCAAGGACAAGTTTACGGAGTGAAAGAATCTTAGAGTGTGTGCGCATTCATGCTCGCACGCACACGCACCCACCCACCCACACAACACAGATGCGATTTACATTACTTTATTTAAATAACCCGCTGTCCTATACTGAATTTCTTCTCAGGCAAGGCAAAAGTATAGACAAGTCTTGCCTGTCAGAATGGATAAAATGATCAAAAGTAGAATATCCCAACAATATATATATGTGTGTGTGTATAGACACACACACGTATTGCTCTTTCTTGACCAAATAAAAAACACTCAAAAATTTTCTAATGTTGGGGCGCCTGGGGGGCTCAGAAGGTTAAGCCTCTGCCTTCAGCTCAGGTCATGATCTCAGGGTCCTGGGATCAAGTACCACATCCATCAGGCTCTCTGCTCAGCAGGGAGCCTGCTTCCCTGGCCCTCTCTGCCTACTTCTCTGCCTACCTGTGATCTCTCTCTCTCTCTGTCAAATAAATAAATAAACAAACAAACAAACAAATAAATAAATAAATACTTTTTAAAAAAATTTCTAATGCTGCCTGTGTCTTGACTTTTTCTCTGCCTACTGTGAAACTATGGGGAGGGATCCGTCCCTGAGCTATTAATTCCAAATGCCCTAATTAGAAGATGCAAGGCATCATCAGAAACATGTCCACAAGCACTAGAGGGCAATGCTGGACAAATATTACTGAGATCCAAGCAAACACTAGTGAGTATGACTGGATACTCAACTGTTTTCAAATGAATAAAATTTCCGAGGCGACTCTGAATATTCTAACTCTGTGAACAGGATGGAGTTTCCAGCTATTGCCTTCCAAACTGATTACAGGAATGGACAAAGAGGGCAAGGTTTTCTTAGTAGCAATCAACTCTGCTTCCTAGCTTCATCAGGGCATTTTGCTGAGATTGAGGCTGGGCCAGTTAAAGAACAGGTTGGCAGAGTGAGGAGATAATGGCTAATGTCAAAGCCAAGGAAGTTTCTGGAATCAGAAATCAGAATCAAAGCCTGGATTCTGCAGTAGGAAAAAAAGGCTGCTTGCTCAATTATGTCTCATGATCTCATAACGGGATGGAAACCAGGGAGTTATTGAGGGTGAGAATTATTTATATGAGTTAAAAAAATCAATTTAAATACAAGTCTGGATTAAAAACATTATAAAAGCACCTTTTGTGATAGGCATGATGGTGACGCTGGTTGCAGGCTGCAATAAACAAAGGATTAAATTCTGTCTTATTTTCCACTTCTCTCTCCTAAGCATCTCTTTGTGCAGTGAAATCATAGTTCTGTGGAAAGTTTGAATCAAATCCCCTAGTAAGGATTCAATTAAAAAAGTAGTTTTCAGAGTGTGGTCTCTGGACAAACAGCATCCACATCATCCAAGAACTTGCTAGAAAATAAAATTCTTAAAAAGAGAAAAAAGAAAAAAATTCCTTAGTCTTCACCCCAGACTACTTCCTGAGTGAGAATCTCTGGCGGTGAGGTCCGGAAATCAATATATATCTATCTCTCTTTCTCTCTCTCTCTCTAAGATTTTATTTTATTTATTTGAGAGAGAGCACGAGCATGAGCAGAGGGAGGGGCAGGGGAAGAGACAGAGCAGGTTCCAAGCTAAGCAGAGAGTCCGATGCGGAGCTCGGTCCCAGGACTCCCAGGATCATGACCTGGACTGAAGGCAGTGCTTAGCCAACTGAGTGACCCAGGCACCCCCAGATATGTGTGCTTTAATAGGATACATGAAAATCTGAGCAATACTGGGCTAGAGTTAGAACAGAACAGGTTATATGTAGAAAACAATCACTATTATACAATATCATGTATGTTACAGTCATGGAGTATATAATCTACCACCTCTGTTCTACTTATTTATCTCATACACATAAAATCTTTACATTGTAAAAAAAAAAACCTATTTTCCAGAATTCATAATTTATGTTTATGCAACTTAAGTTGTATTTTATACAGAACTGATTTAAATGCTGATGGCTAGATTCTAAAACTAGCCCAGAATTCTCATTAAGTTTCTAATAATAGTACTGACAATGATAGTAAACATACAAATATATAATACCTTAGCATCCATCAAATAGAAAATACAAATTGAGTCAAATAATTTGCCAAAGATCATATAATCAGTACTGAGTGGAAAGCCAAAATTTGAATCCAGAATTTCCAACACCAAAACCAGTGTGCTCCACATGGCATCAGGATTATTTATATCACAAATGAAATACTTCAAACAGGCAACAACAACAAGTACTGTCCCAGCAACAGTGATCAGGCAAAATCATATATTCAAAGACTTGGCTGGTGTTTGATGAAAACCAGGTTTAATGAGATAGAGCAAAAAGCAGATGGAGTTTCCTAGAGAGTGCAAGCAAACTTTTGGACATTTTGCAAGAGTTAAAGAGGGAATCCAAATAAGGAAAAGCAATTGTGTGGAAGAAGTTAACAGAGCTCTAAGCAGTGACAGCTCATAGTGAGCGCCCAGTCACCCTGCCAGGGAAGAAAGGAAAGAGGAAAACATTTTGGACTGGGCAGCTAGCTACCATTAGAGCTGTGTACATATGAGATTGTATAAGTACATAGAAGTACATAGGAGATTGAGCAAGACAAAAGTGTGAAATGTTAACACAATAAATGTTAAGATTTACTGGACAGCTACTTTGTCCAAGGGTGGGAACTGGAGTAAAATGAGTGGAGCACCTGTCCTAGGTGCAAAATTGTTGAGTGGTGCAAGCAACAGTCAGCAATCAAGACAGTGTTTCAACGCAATATTTTTTAAAATCATGATAAATGCAATAAATTCATGATGAAGAAAATAGCAAAATTTCAAATAAAGATGGGATCTGTGTTACTATTTTTTTCTTTTTGTTTCAGCTTCCAGTATCTCTCAGGGTATTGTTACAGTTCTCTTTAGTCCTGTTTTTGGTCTTTTGCTCATCTTGAGGTTTTTTGCATTAATTTTGGTTTTGAGAAACATGGCATGAAAATATTACTTACCTTAATTATTGAGTTTTAGCCATAAAATTTTGTACCAGGGCCTCACTCACTATGATGTAACCCTGGCGCTGCACTGTAATCAAAGCTCTACATTAATTACCTGAAGGAATCTCCACAACCAGTAAAGTACACAATTTGTTAGGTCTGAAAATTTAGTATTTTTAATGCAGGAAATAATTTTGTGTTTGAAATATATCTAGCCATACAAAAATACACAGACATGAAAATATCCTGTCACATTTCAGGGGATAGAGGATATCAACTTAATATCACATGCCAGTTTTTGTTTGTAATAGCAATAGTTCAAGAAGACACAATTCTATGTATCTGAGTCAATTACATTTCTTTGTATTGCTTTCCTAATTTTGTATGTGAAATATGCTCAGACTTTATTAGTCCTGTAAATTGCAGGAAAACTGGACCTCCACTGAAAGAAATGCTTCTTAAAATCTATACCTCAAAAGTCTAGCCAAAGAGTGATTCTGGTCACTTCCAGGAATGGAGAGACCCTAAGAGTGAAGGGACAGGTGGAGTGGGAGCAGGTAAAATGAACACGAGAAAGAAACAGGAACAGAAGCACTAGAAAGAGGCACATGTCCCTGCTAGGGTAGAGGTCCTTGATGTCCCTCTCTTTGTCTCAGTGTCATGTGCAGCCTGGGATCTCTCTCTGAGCTTTAGACTCAGCTTGTCTGGGGCGAAGCCTGAGCATCCCAGAGGATGCTGATGTGGGTCAAGCTTGAGAACCACTACCCAAGGGGACCCAGGGAATCAGCCTGGATTGAACCAGTGTGAAGAGGACTCTCTAAAGTCTTCCCAGAGTAATGAGAGATATGCAGCTGAGCATCTCTTGTGCTTTGTTGGGCTGTTAAGGGGTTGGTAAACAGGGAAATGTGAACTATTCTAGGGAAGAGAGAGAATTTTTAAAGGTGTATGTGGTTGGAGAGGAGAAAGGAAAGATGAGATTGCTGAGAAATGAGTTTTCATTACTCTGTTTATGCTACGTTATTATGAGTATATGTTACATATTATGGGACATAAGTGCTTTTCCCCATATATCTCATGACCCTCAGTAAGATATTGATTTCTTACTAGTCGCCTTTGGCAAAGTCTATCTTTGGGGTCAAAGTGCTGAGGACTTTTCAAGAATGGAAAGGTATAAGAACACAGATTGCCCACAGGTCTCTTACTCTTTCGTTACATGGCTTAATAAGGAAAGAATATAGAAGGGACCAAGGCACAGATCAGCAGAAAGGTTCCAGCTTCCAAAAGAAGAGGGTACCCAGTGCTGCCCCTACTCTCTCTGAATGAACTAGAGATCCCACAAAAAGTCTATCTGGCAGGTGTTTCATTTTTCTGGAATCACAGCCTAAAGGGGATCTATACTCAGTGTTCTTGCATACTAGGCAATTACTACTTATCACATCCTTTTTATAACATCTTGCTAAGATGCTTCACCAGTCTGAAAGTGGCAGTGTATCAGTGTGGTGTATTTTTCAAATTGAGCTAGATGGTATGAGTCACCACAGCTCTCTATAGTTCATACACAGTTTCTGTAAGAGACACCACATCTACTGTGATCACCTTCTCTCATAAGTATAGTTAAAATGAATGCATTAGAAAAGAACTTTATGAGATGCCAGCATCGTGAGCACATTAAGGGTAAAAACAGTAACTACTATTTTAAGGTGGTGTAGCCCAGACATAAGAGGGCAAAGCTGATACCCTGCAGCTCTATCAGCTTCACCTGTGACCTTGGATAAGCGATCTTGATGTCTGCACTCAAAACTATCTTCCTGATTTCCATATTGAATAAAAGGAGAGATCCCATGGTGGTATTTTTTGAATGGCCACAGCAATATTTCTCTTCTGCATGCTATTTTCCAAAACCTTCATTTGTCTGTTTCCTCTCCCTTTGAATCTGAGCATGCTTGTGACTCTGTGGTGTATACAGCAGAGCTGATACTATGAGACTTTCCAAACCAGGTTACGACTTCTCCCTGACCCGTGTGTAAGATATTCAGTTGCCTGAAGTCCCCATGTTGGAGAGATCATGTAGAGGGACTCCATAAAGACCCAGAGAGATGCCTAAGCAGCCCCAGATGTTCTAGTCTTCCCAGCTCACAGACCAGGTATATGAGTGAGTGAACTTCAGATGATACCAGCTCCAAGCTTCACGCTGTCCCAGCTTACAAGATGTGGAACAGAGGGGAAGTGTCTCTTAGGACGCTGCAAAGACTGCAGATTCATGAGTAAAATAAATATTGTCATCATTTTAAGACATCAAGTCAGAATGGTTAGTTATATATCATTAGATAAGCAGAAGAGATGCAGAAAATCTTTTGATGACAATAAATACCACCAGTGGAAGGAATACTTTCTGATCATCGAATATAAACTAGCAATTCTCTCTTGCTACTCTCTCTGCTCTTTACATATTTTACTCTCCTCCATAGTAATTACCACTATCTAGTGTTATTTACTTGATTGCTTATTTCTGTTTCTCTTCCTTAATAGAGTAAGTTCTGCTAGGGCACAAAGAGATTTAGGTTGTTCCCCGCTGATTCTAGAAAGTACCAAGACATAGTACTGTAGCTAAGATGAGTGAGAGACTCTTTACACAGTGCTCATTCCTATCAGAGTAGCCAGAAAATAAGTTCTTTATGTTATTTCAGATTATTGATGTGATTTGGGTCAAATATTTAACTCGAGTAAAAAAAAAATGCTCTAAAAACCTAATTTCTATTTTATTAGAAATGGCTAAATTTTTTTGTTTTGTAAGTATTTTCTGCACCACTTCAATTTTATGAGAGACAAACATCAACATTTTGGAAGTCTTTCCCTTCATATTCAATGAAGCTTGACGAGTCATGAAATGTAGGTATGTGCACACTCCTCAAGAACCTAATGAATGAAATTTCTGTGAACATGTTTAAGAACTTAAACTTAAGGCCAGATTTATAAAATCCTTTTAAGGGTTCTATAACAGGGCAGTCAATACTCCCAAAAGAATACTCACAACAAAGGACTCAGGGCAGTATTAAGTGTGAAACTCATCGTTGTAGAAAGAATACAGTAAGTGTTGAAATAGCATACGATCTTATTAAATGCTGACACGAAGCCAGTTCTGTTCGAACTTTTGTTCTAATTTCAAAATTCTCATTTTAAGTTCCTTAATGATTCTTCTGAGCAAATTCTTCAAGCCATGGAGCTTAAAACTGAGAAATTTGAAATTAGGTGGCTTGGAATTCAGACTTAGATACCAGCGTACTAGAGAAAGGGGAGAGGAGATGTAGGCTTCTTAGGGGAAAGCAAATAATTTTTAGGAAAGATGAATGGGCTTTTAAGAGAATGGACAGGAGGTATGATAGTCTGTGAGTCTGTCCAGGTGTGGTGTTGACTTCTAATCTCCTCTGCGGTGGTTAAGACCCAGTCTTCCCTGGTTGATGACACTCCGGGGGAGGGGAGAAGGATCTATGCCAACTGAATTCCTTCTGGAGGATCTGTCTTTAGGCAGATAAGGCAGTTCAGAGAAAGTCTGTTCTGCATCTGCTGACCTTCAAGTGCCTACAGCTCAGAATAATCAATATATCAAAGCAGCGTATTTTAGTGTGTCAACAGTGCTTGCAACCATCACCAATATCCAACTCCAGACCCTTTCCACCATCCCCAACATAAACTCTGTAGCCATTAAACAGGAGGTCCTTATTCCGGCCTCCCCCCAACCCTTTTTACCCCTCTTCTACTTTCTGTCTTTCTGACTTATTTGGTCTAGGGACCTCCTATAAGGGGAATCACACATTATTTGGGGGGTTTTTTGGTGTGTTTCTTTTTGCAACCATCTTATTTCACAAGCACAATGTGTAGAGTTCATCCATGTTGCAGCATGGATCAGAATTTCTTCCTTTTTTAAGGCTGAATAGTAACCCATTGGGTGTATAAATGCATATATCACATTCTGTTTATCCATAAGCCAAGACACAAGGGGGAAAGTCTAAATACATCTCATGAGACAAGAAGAGAAATGTTGCTTCTAAAAAGCAAGGGGGAAACTGAGCAAAGCAGAGCATTTTTGGAGGGGAAAATAAGTAAGGGAGAGGCTGATATCCATGCATGGTGAGCCATGTGGGGAATGCGCTGGTTGGAGGATAACCAACAGTCATTTAAGTAATGTAGATATTTAATGTTCACTTTTAAGCTGAGTGTTGATTAACTACCCGTGATAAAATCCCTCTCCTAACTCACCTCCATATTTTGAATAAAATCAATCAGTACACTCCACAAGTGCATAGTAGGGGTGACACTATTCATTCATCTACTCATTTTTGAGCATCAACTGAAGATGGACTGAACTTACTGTCTGGCTCAGAAGAAGGACTGAGAGTTCAAGATCATGAGATGCTAAGCCACCAGGAATGCACTGAAATATTAGAGAAGGGTTTGAATTTTCTGAGGCAGGCAAGAGGATCCAGTCAATCATGTCAAAATTTCAAGGGGCCTAGGGATCTTATGAGATACCTGGTCTAATGTACTTCATGGCATTTTGTAGAAGGAAAATTTTAAAAGATCACTTCACCAATCAGACTGAACAACCACCATCGACCAGATCTTGCTCTAAAGTTTGCTCTCTTTGAAAGAGCATGAGAGCTACTTGCAGAAATCCTTTTGGATACCCATGAAAATACAAGATCATAAGATTCAAAAAACAGTCAAACTCCACCAGAATTTCGAGAAAATCTCCTGTTAAAAATAGTGTTTTGGAGAGATACTCTGGATTGTGTAATTTGAGCACATAATTCTGGAACAGAACTCTGGTGTACTACCCCACAAAAATGGCCCAGCATGTGGATATACGTGCATTATGCAGAGGTATCTAAGAACAAGCCACGTGTTGGCCTTAGAAATTACTAAGATCTCATCAAAAAAACTTCTGCTTGGTTAGCTATATTTGCCTTAACTATCTTAAAATAGCTTCCACCTTAACTATCGGATGATTTTCTCCAGGTTGGTGATTATAATCTTTCCAGTGACACTCAGGCCTTCTATTCAATTTCTCTTTGTGTTTTTCGATCTCCACCCCCATCCCCAACACTTAGACATGCGCACACACACACACACACACACACACACTGGCTTCATTGTCATGCTCTAAATTTTTAGCTGCTTCTTGCCAAGTTATCTCATCTTTCTCATAACATTCCTTTCTTTCAGACAGGAACAAAAAGTACGATATTGATTGGGACATCATTAACACGCTTTGGTGGCCTCGGTGACTGATATGTTTGCTGCAGTATGTGAATCCTTATCAGCCATCAGCCTGATGAAGGAAAAAGTCACTAGGACAAATAAATGAAGGGCCTCTTGACACTATTAGGAAATGAGTTTTCAAGTTCTAGTCCCAATAGGTTTATTACGGGGCCATGTCCCATATTATGTTTATCATTTGCTACTCTGGAGTCACTGATTTGGGTTGATGTCAGTCCTGCCCTCTCAGGCATATCTCTGAATTACGGGAAAGGTAAATGGATCAGATAGAGTAATCAAACTCTTTGCCTAGTGTAATTACTTGAACTCATTTAACAGGTATCCTTGTCATATGACCTTGTTAAATTCCCAGTATACAATTTGATGCTCACTCTTTTAATCACATGCACACTGAAGAATTCTAACACAGGGAACAGAGAATCTTATATTCTACCTGACCCTGCACCTTCCTGCTTTCAGCAGCACTTTCTGATCTTGTATAGATAGATCTCAGAGACGACAGAAGGCAAATTTGGGGAGGTTCAAATTTAGATGGTATACATAACAGCCAAACTTATAAAAATGAAATCAATAAATAATTTTCAATGGGATAGTTTATCATTGCCCTTGTTCAACCAACAAATTAGCCACTGAAAGAGATAGCCAACACATTCCCTGCATTGAGGATACTTTCTAAGGAAAAGATCAACATTTAAATGGATACTACAAAACAATATGCTTCAATAATTGTTCTGACAAAAAGCTTACTTAAAATTCTTCCAGGTCTAGGAGTGGAGGCTAGACCAATAGAAAAAATCCTCAGGTAGACTGGTTCATCCTGAGTACTACTCACATGTCATTCCTATTCATCATTGTCCTTTGTAGTTCTTTATACTCATTATATTCATAACTATTGATAATGATAAACAAGAAAGACATGGACATTCTCTTCATGGAAGAGAATGAAATGACTCAAAAATTACAATGCCTTCTCTAAGTGGCACTTTGTATTCATTAATGATTTTTTTAAAGAGATTTTATGTACTTATACAGAGAGAGATCACAAGCAGGCAAACAGGCAGGCAGAGAGAGGAGGAAGCAGGCTCCCTGCTGAGCAGAGAGTCCGATGAGGGCCTCAATCCCAGGACCCTGAGATCATGACCTGAGCCAAAGGCAGAGGCTTTAACCCACTGAGCCACTCAGGTGCCCTGTATTCATTAATGATTTAATCAACAACCATATACCAACCCTAAATAATAATGATGGCAACTTTTTTAGGCAATTGATATGGGTCCTGGAACAGTTCCAAGTGTCAAAAATATATTTAACACTTTATACATGAGAAAATTTAAGAGCAAGGATATTAAATAATGTATCCAGGGTCACATAACTGGTAAATAGGACAGTCGTCCTGCAAAGCTAAGTTAACTTACACCAGTATTCTACTACCCCCCCCTTTTTTTTTTTACTTTAGTTGGTGGTACTATATTGGAACTTGATTTTTCACCAGATTCTCTTCTGATAAGAGAGCAAGGACATGTAAAGCCAGCAGGAAATCTAAAAATTGAAAGACTAGGAAGGGCCCAAGGAGGACTAGGAAAGCTCAATGGTTGAAAAGAATGGGAGGAGAGAGTAAAGCAGCAGTAATTAGGAAAGAATTGAATTTAGTTTAAATTCTTGAAGATACTGTTTATCTTTAAACAGCTGACAAAGAACATACGTAATCTAAATTTTCCTGGATACATCAGGCATAGCATTATGAACAGTGACTAATTATTGAGGATGACTGTAGTTATGCAAAAGCTAAATGCTCTTAATTTCTTGTAATGAACAAGTTGAAGTTTTGAATCCATTCAAAATATTTTCTGTCACTTCCTTTGATATGAGTCTCCCTGTTATTGGTTGTCCTCTTTGCAGTAGATATGCCTCTAGCATTTCCAAACATCTAAATTTTGGTAAGTTGGTAACCAAGTTTCTATAATTATATATAAAATTCAGTAACTGGATGGAATTAGAGCCTATCGTCTGGTGACTTGCATTGGGTTTTAGTCATCACCAATAAGTAGATGGGCCAAAGGGCCGTGAAGAGTATAGGTTGCACAACCCCAGTGTAATGACTACTACTGGAGGAAGTAATATACGAATTTACTGAAACTATTGAGAAAACAGTGATTTAATTTTGTCTATAAGTGTGTTTTAAGGTAGAGATGTATTTTTCAGTATGGGTCATTAGCTTCCACTTCTGGGATGATAGATTTCTTTTCTTTTATACACCAATACTGATGCAAGCTTTGTGGAGAATAGGTTGAAAATTATAAGTGAAAGTTGTGCAAAGATCAATTAGCGATGTTTGCCATAGTTTGTGGGCAGGGTAATGATTATACATACATAAATATATATGTACATATGTTTGAGGGGCTGGAAAATTCCAAAATGTTTTCTTTGTGTCCTTCTTATCTGAAGAAAGGGCTGAGTAAGCATATAGTTCTCAGGTTACTTAGCTGTACACGTCCCCATGAGAGTGAAATCTAGCCTCTGTAAGTGGTGGGCTCATTGACAACTGGAATCTACAAGTATTATAATTATTCTGTTTCTAGAATTTTAAAAGTAAATGCACATGACAAGTTATTTCAGCTCCCCAAGAAGCCATAGAAAACGCAAAGTACTAAAATAACTAAAATTTTCATAAGGAAGTCCAAATTACAAATCTTCTAAAAAGCCAAAGAGCAATATTGGTAGAACTAAAAAACAGTAACAAATAGATCTGGATCCTGTTTTGACCCGTTGCAACGTTAATAAAAAGAAATAAAGATCAACTCAATAGTATGATTTAAATGGCTTCCATTTTAGATCTTTTTTTTTTTCCTCACTGAAGAGCCTCATTTCCTTGAGGGCCCAAAAGGCTTAAAATACACTGACTTAATGTCTATGTGAAGAAAGACTGTGGGTGTGATTGTGACATTTCTCCAGATCTTTGCCATTTTGTCCATTTATATATCATTGCCATGGCTACTGTGATAACGTGTAAAATAATTCCAGTGTAAATCTGACAGCACTTCATTAGATTTTCTTAGGATTGTGTAATTAGGTAAGAAAAGACCACTGATTGAGAAGGTTAAAACTGCTTGAGACAGGAATGCATTTCCCAATTAACAATCACAACATTCCTTCTCAAAAGCCAGCCCTAATTTAGCACACATTAAGCTCCTTTAAGCTGGGAATCAGGAGACACTGGTTTTAAAATGTAAGGGTTCAACTGAGGGCGAGAGAACAACACTGAGCTACCATTTCTGTCTTTGAGGTAGGGGTAACTGGAGAGATGTCGCTCCTTCCCTTCTGCCTGTGCCCAGAGGACCCAGAACACCCTTGATGCAGCCTCACAAAGCTTAGAACCCCATGAAGGGGAAGTTGCCAGATCTTAATATTGTGATTTAGCATCTTTATTTTTCTTAACAAAGTGAATATAATTAAGGAAAATAAAAGTGCCCTTAAATCAAGGTTCTCTCAGGACAAAAAGCTGCCTACCAAAAGAAATGGCACAAATCTGATTCATTTTCTTAATAATCTTCAAATATATGGCTTATTCCTGGGCCCAGAGGTGAAGCTGAAGTTAAGCGTAATTTTTAAGCAAACACATTCTGTATTCTGAAGAAGCGAGCTGCATGAAAGCTATTGAAGCTGAAACCAGAGCTGTCTTGTTTGCAAAAAGGCATCACAAATGCTCAGTTTGACATTCTTTGGGGTTTTAACTGGGGGAGAATGTTTACACTCTTGAAATCTCCTATAATGAGGAAGAATTTAGACTAATTGGCAAATCTAATAGGAGAGCTGATTAGTTCGTACAGATAGCCCAAATCCATTATTTGACACAGACTGCACAACTGTGGCCTTTCTTAAGAGAGCTCTATTCAATTTTATAACCCAGCAGAAAAAAAAAATGCAGACAAAATCAATTTGTTATTGTTCTCGAAAGGGTTGCTGTCCACCATGGAATTGACTTATAAAATTTGTGCTTAGAATCAAATTATCCAATCTGAGAGAGGAATCCACTTAGACGCACCTACCATACCCAGTAAGCAAGCACAGACAGTGGCCCAGAGCAGAACGTGGCACGCCCGCACGTTCTCTGTTGTCAACTGGTGTTTTGTATGAAACTGATGTTCACATGGAATGGATTTCTCACTGATAGTATTATGTTATTCCCTCTGCTTTTCCTCTGAAGGCTGTAGTCCAACTATCCATCAATCAAATTTGAAGAAGCAAAGGGTGAGGACCTCAGTTGTCTATCACTCCACCTGACTTTAAGTCAGTGATTACGGGGAAGGAAAATGGAGGACATAGGAATTTTAGAAGGCCGATTTGGTTGTTACAGCTGAAGGCTTGGGGACAAGTGGGAGGGGAAGTATGCTAGCCTGCATCTAGTGGGTAGAGGCCTGAGATTCTGCTAAACATCCTATGATAGGCCCATATATCTAGAGTCCAAAATGCCAAAAGCACCAAGGTTAGGGGAAAAAACAAAAACAAAAACAAAAAAACCCTCTTTCAATTGATGCACTGATTTTTTTCCTAGCCTAGTAAATAATTAAATGTTTTTGAAAACATCATTCAGTGCTCAGCCTTCCAAGATTTGTTCATTTGGACTCTGGATGAAAGAGTAGATTGTGATGGAGCCACGATTTGTCAAGAACCCTAAATCTTTAGGAGCTGTTAGCTTCTCCTGCTCAGAAACAGAGAGGTCATCAAATGGGAGCTAGTATTCTCTGAAATCACAACAGAGGATCTCTTTACATTGCTATTTAGAACACACACCCAAAGGAGACCTTCCAGTCTAGATCCTGGGAAGCAACTGCCAACTTACTGGCAAGGAAGCTCCTTAGAAAAGGCAGTTTAGGGGTGCCTGGGTGGCTCAGTCAGTTAAACATCTGCCTTTTGCTCTGGTCAAAATCTCAGCATTTGGGGATGGAGCCCCACATCAGGCTCCCTGCTCGGCAGGGAGTCTGCTTTTTTCTCTCCCTCTGCTGCTCTCTCTGCTTCTGCTTTCTCTCTCTCTCAAATAAATAAATAAAATCAGAAAGGAAGGAAGGAAGGAAGGAAGGAAGGAAGG
>PITA01011201.1:0-67990 GCA_004023965.1 Spilogale gracilis | reverse complement strand
CGGCCCCCCACCCCGAGGAGGACCGAGCGGGCCGGGCGGCCCCCCACCCCGAGGAGGACCGAGCGGGCCGGGCGGCCCCCCACCCCGAGGAGGACCGAGCGGGCCGGGCGGCCCCCCACCCCGAGGAGGACCGAGCGGGCCGGGCGGCCCCCCACCCCGAGGAGGACCGAGCGGGCCGGGCGGCCCCCCACCCTGAGGACCGTCGGGAGCCAGCCGGGTTGTGGCAAAATGCAGTATGGGGGGGGTGCTCCTGCCTTACCGGGAGGAAAGGTAAGCTACATCTCACACAAAACCAAACCAAACCAAACCAAATAAAAGCCCATCAGATGCGGTAAGCCAGTTGCAGCGGGGGAGATGATCCTCTGCCCACAGCAAACTAGCTTCACCTTGAGCTCGGTGGAGACCCAGCTCTGGCTCCTCTGCACTCTCCTTATCGTAGCAGCTCCTGGGAAGGAAGGTCAAGAGGCAATGCCAGCATTCTGACGCTGGCTCTCTCCTTTTTATGTGGATCTCTCTCCTATCCTGGCAATCCATGCCAGCAAAGGGCTCAGATCCCTTCTGGACCACTGGCCAGCAGGTAGCGACCTTACCAGAGAGGACTTACGGTTATCTTTCCGTCTCAAACCATGCAGCCTAAACCTCTGGCAGCAAGTAGCTCTTGGAAATCAAGGCATTGCCCTCCATACGTCCTTTTGATGAAAATCTGCTTTTTCTATGATTCTAGGGAGTCATGTCACTTCTAAAAATAGCTGCTAGCTCTCTGGAGGCTTTCACTGATATGTCCTTCTCAGACCCCCTCAAGGCACAGGCTGCTCCTCTTGGCTGGCTCTCAGACTCAGCTCTGGTGGCCATCTGACCCTTCCCACCAGACCACACTTTGCCTTTGAAATGGAAGGACAAGGTAAGGAAGACCGGGTGATAACCCATGCAGTGTGACCCTCCTGATGGAGTCCAGACCTCTGCAGAGCAAAAAGAAAGGCAGCACAGGGATTCAGTCCGCATGCAAAGCTGAGCAACCTCGGAGCTGGCTTCCATCTGGAGGAGAGGAACATCTCCAAAACCCAGCATTCCATCTCGATCCATTTATGGGAAGGTGACAGAAGTCAGCTTCCTTGTCCGGCTCCATGGATGCTCTAGAAGTCATGAAGGTGACTCTCAGAGGCATTTACCTTATGAAAAATGGGGCAAAATCCTGCCAGCTGCATAGGATAGCTTCATTCCCTATCAAGAAATTATAAACAATTTTAAGGCCAGGGAAATCTTCAGGTAAATAAATAAATGTTTTAATGGTGCTTTAGGTCAAGAACTTGTAGTTTTTCTTTCCAGCAGCCTCTTGCTTCAGCAGGGAATTGAATTCAACTTCCCTGCATTTCTATGTTGTATAAATTTTAGTTGAAATTAATAATTATATTTGCATCCAAGAGGCAGAAGTGCGGGCGCCTGGGTGGCTCAGTGGGTTAAAGGCTCTGCCTTCGGCTCAGGTCATGATCTCAGGGTCCTGGGATCGAGGCCCGCGTCGGGCTCTCTGCTCAGCAGGGAACCTGCTTCCTCCCCTCTCTCTGCCTGCCTCTCTGCCTGCTTGTGATCTCTCTGTCAGATAAATAAATAAAATCTTTAAAAAAAAAAAAAAAAGGAAGAAAGAAAGAAGCAGAAATGCATTTACCCCTGGCTCAAAGACTTGGGAAAACCTCTAGTTATATAAATGGATTTTTTTTTTAAAAAGCAAAATATGATCACATTTATAGTAGAGTCTATTGTTCTAAAAATAATTTAGATACTTTTGGAAGGCAATTGGATAGGTTATTTTGTTGGATTTTAGCATATTTTATTGAAGGCCCTTGTTTGTTAATATATTAATGTTTTATTTTATTTATTTTACTTTATTTTATTTTACAAAGACATAGTGAATCCAATTGTGGTGCTGCCGAAGTACATTTTTCCTTCATGTGCCTTTTAGAAATGTCTCGGAGACTTGCGGTTTGTACCTACATAAAGAATTCTCCTTTAGCGGCTTCCGCCATTCAGACAAAGAAGTCAGATATGCAGTTTAGGACGACGCAGGATCAGAATTTATAGAATCGCATATTCTCAGATTCTTCAGCATGCAGCATCTTCTGTGGGCGTGCGTGGACACTGTTGAGCGCATCTGAGCCACGCCGGGGAGCAGAGCCCCAGGGAGGAGGCTGAGGACGCAGGCGGGCAGCCCTCAGCCCCGGACACTGACCAGGACCCGCCATGCTTCCAGTCCCTGCGCGGCCCCCATATATGCAGAAGGGCCTGTGTGCCCATACCTGGGAAAAGAGCTGATCCAACCAGCAAGACTCCCTCATTCCTGCCAGCCCCCCACTGTGTCTTCTGCAGAGCCCTCCGTCATTTCTTGCCTGTCCCTGGTCATCGCTGTCACCCCGGGGAAGGCCTTGCTCTTCCTCCCAGAGGCAGAGTCCTCCTCTGCAATGGCTCTACCCACAACCTCCACTGCGCTGGCTGGACCTCCCTGGCCCAAAGCCCCTGCGTTCCTTTCCACCTGCACCTGCACTATGCCATGCGGACGGTGAGGCCCTTCAATCTGTGGGCTTCTGCTCATGGCCCGAGATTGCTTCTGTCTCGGCACTCGGGAAAGGGAGCTCAGTGACTCAGGGATGGAGAACTGCCCAGAGCCCCCCAGGACAGGATGCATCCCTTCTGGGGTTCCCCGTGGTCACTGACGCAGCCAGGTCCGTCTAGCCGTGGTGCAGGTGTCAGTGCAGCTGGTCCTCCGTAGGCACCTGCTGCCGCGGCGCACAGCTCAGAGCCCCGTCCACAGGGGACATTGGGCACCTTCGTCGCTGTCTGGAAACATGCACCATTTTGTCAGATTGGGATATAAATAGAACGTTGAGTTGTGCACAAGCCCGCGTGCTCTGAGAGGCAGATGCCCGGAGCAGTGGACAAGGAAAGCCCCGTTAGTTGGTGTGTGAAGAGACAGTGCAAGGTAGCGAGGGCTTGGTGCCAGTCTGTGTGAGGCGCCACAGTGAGGACGCACGCTGCAGGCCATCCGGGGTGCCTGCCTTGTGTGCAGTCCTTGCCACCACGAAGGGCCGGGCTGGGCATGCCAGCAGTGGGGCCGCACACCCTGGTTCTCAGGGCCCCACTGCAGCCCTGCCAGCCTGGGATCTCTGCAAGGGGCTGTCCCACGGGGTCTGCAAACTGAGGTCCTCTGGACCTCTCCGCAGCCTTTTCCACCAGCTCCTTCTTCTCTGCCTACCTTGGCACGGTTCCCTCTTGCTTCCTGTCCACACTTTCTTGTTTTGGGGTTTTTGGATGAGCAAGGGCTTCGCCGTCACACAGACCCCGTCTGTGGGTATCATTGTCGAACCACAACTAAGCTCTCTCGTTTCCAAAAGCTCCTAAGAGTATCTTCAGAATGTCACCTGGCAATCCCAATGAGAACGACGACCATCTTGAGGCCTTTTTTCCAATTCACACAGATGACTTCTCTCTTTATCTGCACTATGGTGGCTAAAATCCGCAGAAAACTATAGCCTAAAAATAAGCGTTGTTTTTTTGTTCTTCGCTTGAATTCGAATGTCGTTAGTTTTTCCTTACTGGGTATGTTCATCCTACATTTCAATGTGTTCACCTGCTCCTTGTAATAGAAGATTCTTTCTGCACTTGTCTTCCTTATCACAAATAAATGTTGTAATTTATTAAGTATCTTTTATCTCTTGGCAAGATCAAGAAACTCCAACCCATATCAACTCTTAGGATAGTAAAATATTGTCCTCAGATAGCCTTTAATTGTTCATAATGTGCTTGTACTTAACTTACTAATCTGTTACTGGTGTTTTCAAATCTGTATTTATAAGAAACTGTCTGTGCTTTCTTTCTTTTTTTTTTTTTAACATTTTATTTATTTGACAGAGAGAAACACAGCCAGAGAGGGAACACAAGCAGGGGGAGTGAGAGAGGGAGAAGCAGGCTTCCCGCCCAGCAGGGATCAGGATGTGGGACTCGATCCTGAGCTGAAAGCAGTCGCTTAACCAACTGAGCCACCCAGGTGCCCAACAATTTATTTTTATAGATAGCATTTGTAGCTTATTTTTTTTATTTTCTCAGATTATAAACTGAAACATTCAAAATCATTTTAAATAATATTTATTTATGCCTGAACATTTATCCTTAAGTATGTAAGAGCTCTTAGTTAAAGAGGGATATTCCTTCTCATGTTTTTAAATTATCATTTGCATTGCACTATATTGTTTTAAAAGATTGATTTTGATTTGGAAGCAGAAGTAGAAGTTACATTTTTCAGTATTTAATTTTCGGACTTTGTGATCCTCGTCGTGGTTCTCATTTAGTCTACTTGTGTGTTAACATGAACCAGTCACTTTTTGAGGTAAATGGAGCTTTCATTTCTGAAGAATACAGTGGTTGGTTCTGAGGGTGTTTAAACTAAAAAGTGTTGATGGCGATCTTTGACCTCATGGTGTTGTGTCCCGTGTACAACGTCCCTGTAACTGTGGCTGGCTGCTTTTCTTCTGTGGCCCTGTCTTGTTTCTCCAGCTTCCAGACCCCGGAATCAGGCATAAAAAAAATAAGTAAATTCATAAACTTAATAAATAAATTAATAAAGATAAAAAAATAAATAAAAACAAACTAAAAATAAATATAAGAAATAAATAATAATGAATATAAATAAACAAACCCCTATCTATCTATCTATCTATCTATCTATCTATCTATCTATCTATTTATTTAGTTATTTAAGATTTTATGTATTTATTTGACAGAGAAACACAGCCAGAGAGGGAACACAAGCAGGGGGAGTGAGAGAGGGAGAAGCAGGCCTCCCGCCGAGCAGGGAGCCCGATGTGGGACTCGATCCCTGGTCTCTGGGATCATGACCTGAGCCGAAGGAAGATGCTTACTAACTGAACGACCCAGTCACCCCAAAACCATCTATTTATCTATTGTTCTGAAAGTGTGCCAGTACATGGGGAACTTACTGTTTATGTGGTTTGGAAGTCTAAAATAATCTGCTTTTCAGTGATTGGGGGTAGTGACTTGTTGTTTTTTTTTTTCTTTTAAAGATTTTATTTATTTGACAGAGAGAAACACAGGGAGAGAGGGAACACAAGCAGGGGGAGTGAGAGAGGGAGAAGCAGGCTTCCTGCCCAGCAGGGAGCCCAATGTGGGGCTCCATCCCAGGTCTCCGGGATCATGACCTGAGCCGAAGGCAGTCGCTCTACCAACTGAGCCACCCAGGGGCCCCGTGACTTGTTTTGACAATAATTTCTTGACAGCATTTTATTTTCCACCATTTAAAAAATTAATGCGTTATTGTGAAATTCTAACGATTTTAGGCTGTGGTCAGAAAGTATTGGCTGGCCAGTTTTTTCAACCCTTGTATGTTCGTGTGACCGACATGCGATAAACCACACATGTTTAAGGTACCCAGCTGGATAGGCGCTGGCATATGGAGGTGCCCCTAGCAACACCCCGGAATCCAGCCTCTGAGCACATGCAGCGCTTCCCAGCGTTCCTCGTGCCTGCCCACTCCTCCTTCCTCTGTCCATCCCCACACTGCCCACAGCCACGTCAAATTTCCTTTCTGTCCTTTTGAATCAGTTTGCATTCTCCAGGGTCTCATTAAGGAGCCAGACTGTCTTTGTTCTTGCTGCTGGCTCTGTTCACTCAACGTCGCTACTTTGTAATCTATCCATATTCCTGAGGCATCAGTAGTTTATTCATCTCTTCCTTGCTGAGCCGTTGTCCTTTATATGGATGTACCACAACTTCTTTGCACACCTTTTTTTGATGGGCATTCAATTTTCTTCCATTTGTTGGCTCTCGGAAATAAAACTTCCAGGAACATTCATGCACAGTAGATTTTTGTGTGGGCTCTACTGCTTTTTCCCTTGGGTAGAGAGCTAGGAATGGGATGCTGGGTATAGGAGACGTATTGCTCACTTATTAAGAAACTACCAAACGGGGCGCCTGGGGCGATCAGTCGTTAAGTGTCTGCCTTTGGCTCAGGTCATGATCCCGGAAACCCAAGTTCGAGCTCCGCATTGAGCTCACTGCTCAGTGGGAAGCCTGCTTCTCCCTCTCTCGCTCCCCCTGCTTGTGTTCCCTCTCTGGCTGTGTTTCTCTCTGTCAAAGAAATAAAAATCTAAAAAAAAAAAAAAAAAAAGGAAAAAAAAAAAGAAACTACCAAACTGTTTTCTAAATTAGTGGTACTATTCTACATTTTACCAGGTGTGAAAGGGAGTCCAGGCCCCACCATACCCTTGCCGGCAGTCTGTATGGCCAAGTCTTTTCATTTTAGCCGTTCCAGTGGGAGTGTGGTGGCATCTCATGTGGTTTCAGTTTCCGTTCCCCGACACACTGGGTCCTTTGTCCTGGAGGCCAGCTACAGTACCCACATTCTCAGCCTAGGCCGTGCCGCACTCTCTCCTCACCCCTGCTTAGTGTAAAGGCCTCATCCAATTGTCTGTGGCATATTTTGCTGAGCACTTCTCATGGGGAAGTGTCAGCAGAGAGAGGATAGACCTGTGGACTTCCCCAGTCTGTGGCCTGACCCAGAAAGAAGCAGGGGTGGATGTGTACTTAAAGATTATGACTTTGGAGCACGCATTCACCTGTGATAGAGGCTACATAAAAGGACCACAGCTGAGGAAGGCAGGGGATTGTACAAGAATGGTTGATCAGGGGTTTTTAAGAAATATTTGGAAGAACGAGAAACTTTTTTCAAGAGGATGACGCAAGAGAGCTGTATTCTCAAGTTGCTCATGCCTTAAAATATATTTCTCTTGTCTTCATACTTGACAGGATTTAAACACGTAATGTTTACTTTCAAACGATGTGCACTGTCTCTGTGTCTTCTCCGCATTTTCTGCTCTGGAGAAGTCTGCAGACACATATCAGTATCAGGTTAATTTATTTGGTTAAATGGGTGTTTCTAAAGATTTTTTTTTTTTAAGATTTTATTTATTTGACAGAGAGCAACACAGCCAGAGAGGGAACACAAGCAGGAGGAGGGAGCCTGCCGAGCAGGGAGCCTGATGTGGGACTCGATCCCGGGTCTCCGGGATCATGACCTTTCTAAAGATTTTTTTTTTTAAAGATTTTATTTATTTGACAGGGAGAAACACAGCCAGAGAGGGAACACAAACAGGAGGAGGGAGCCTGCCGAGCAGGGAGCCTGATGTGGGACTCGATCCCGGATCTCCGGGATCATGACCTGAGCCGAAGGCAGTTGCTTAACCAACTGGGCCACCCAGGCGCCCCCATAAATGGGTGTTTTTAGTATTTTTCAATCTTTGAAATTCAAAGACAGCACAAAAAAGGTTGTGCATATTTTTAATAATTTGTGAGATGTATTAAACCCGCCCGACCTGCATGTACAGACTTTCCTTGACACACCGTGTGGTTATGCCCTCTAGATACTGTACAATGAGGGTTCTGTTTTCCAGGGCTTAGTCATGATCCCAATTCTAAAGATTAGGTGCGGTTTTTTAGTTTTATAAATAATACAGATGTAGTTTGTTACATGAAAACAATTATGAATCGGTACTATTTTCTTTATATGCTCACTGTGTCATCTTATAGACCCCAACTGGACAACCACTGACTTAAAAATTAAAATTAAGTAATTTTGTTTTCTCAACCAACTGCCAAAAGATATTAATATTGTTTATAAGGGCACCATACTCTAAAGCAAGGCAATTTACATAAAATAGAGGAAACTAAACTAGAAAATGATACATTTAGGAGTTAAGAAGAAAGCAAATATAAAAATTCATGCCATAAATATCCACAAACTTACAAGGGATTGGCATGGATTTATTCTGACGTTTTCAGTAGTCAGTAGACTAAGAAAAGCCTGGTCAATCCTCCCACAGTGCCTGGGCAATAGAAATCAAATGGCAATAAATACAGAGTGCTAGGGAGGCCCATGGCTACTTCTGACTCTAGGATAAGTCCAGATTTCTTAAAGGTCGTTAGGATGGGAGCCCAGGATGATGTCATGCTTGACAGTCTCCACCACACCCTCGAAGTCGACAGTGATGGGATCTTGAGAGCTCTCTCCGGTCCAGTCTCATGAGGAGGGCCAGGACCTGCCTGCAAACCAAAGCTGAATAAAGAATACTGTTTCTCAGGAGGTGAATGCGATATAGTCAAAGGCATCAGCTATGTCAAATCGACTTGGACCAAGAATAAGCTCTTGAACTTAAGAAGAACGAGCTGTCCTTAGTCTTCTCAGGCACCCTCCCCAAGGATCTCTCTGGAAACGCTGATAGACCTTCCATGGCGGGTGGGCCCAGAGGCCGGGAGCCAAGGCGTTGTATGCACTCATTCTCTTCATCTGTTAAATGCAGGCTCTGAGGTCCTGATAAGTGGGGCTTCAGGGAGAAGATACTGGAAGTGTCTCATACAACTTCAGGGCCCAACAGGACAAAACCTGCTCTGACTCAGAGGGGAGCCTTGGGGCAGCTGCAGGAATGGCTGGGCGCCAGTGAAAGACCGCTGGCTAGTCTGCTTTCTCTACTAGAATTTCGGCACACTTGACAAATACTCAGGTGTCTTTTCGCTCTCCCCCCCCGCCAAATTAGACCTTTTTTAAAACATCTCATCCTTTGCTTTATTGAGTCATAGGTATTTGCCTCCCGGCTAGATTTCCTTGGATCATACAACGAAAACTTCTTAAGGTTTCCCTCTTCTTTTTTCAAGGAGAGACTTACAAGGTCTAATGAAACAAGGTTACTGTTGTCTCCATTTATAATAGATTTCTTCTATAATAATTCCTGTATAGACACCCCAATAATCCTTAATAAATTTACCATTCTTCTTTATTAAGTTTGTAAGTTTTATTGTAAATATCAAGTTTATTTAGAAAAGAGCTATTCATAACTCTAATGTATAATTTGGTAAATAATGAGCCATATAACTTACTTCTTACAAAACCATGTGTTGGAGGCAGCCTCTAGAGTGGTCCTCAGTGACCCCAGCCTCCTGATGCTCACTGACTTACCCCCTCATCGAGTGAAGACTTCTCTTCCACATTGCTTCTAGACAGAATATGGTAGTATCAAGAAGAATTTATTTTATTTATTCGGGGGGCGACTGGGCTACGGATATTGTGACATCCATATTTCTAGCACACTTTCTCTCATGTTGGCATGTTGAGCGAAACTGCAGAGTGAGGCATTGTGATGGACCTCTGGCCACCGCAAGCTAGAAACTTAGACTTTTATTTTCAAACATCTCACAAGACAATAAATACGGCTGGCAACTATATAAATCAGCGTGGAAGCAATCCCTTCTCCAGTTGAGTGCAGATGAGGGCTGAGTCCCGGTCACCACCTTGACAGGACCTGAGGCAGGGGACCCAGAGGAAGCACGCCTAGACCCTTGACATACGAAAGGCTGACACGGATATGTGTTGTTCCAAGCGGCATAATTTTGTGATCATTCGCAGCAATAGATAAGTAACACAATACCATATTTTTATCTTAGTTTCATTTAAAGATAATCATTTTTTCATAGAGACAACTCACAAAATGTAGGGTTCTTCAAGGTCTGGTAGAGATTTTAGGCAACATTTTATCAAATTATACCATATGGTAATATTTATTCTGACTACTCGGAATTAAAAAATCTTAATGATATAATATCATTAGCCAACATTAGATGTTTAACCTTAAGTTTCATAGATACCACATTTTCCCAGAGAAAAGTTCTTGGGAATACTGGATCAGTTAGTAGAATTGTTGTATTGGAATCAGGTGAGAAATATGCTGCTTCAGTTAGCTGATAAGAAACCTCATCCCATAATAGGGTCTCATCCTACCGGAAGGAATTTTTCATGTTGCCTATGTTTCCCTCAGAATGATGTCTCTATTCAGTTATCTTGATTTATGCTGACAACATACCCTGTAGAAAAAAAGTAAATTGTATTTTTATCTCTGAAAGATGGTCACTAGCTGGCTTTCCTGTTTAATTATCAGTGGACATTTTTAAATATCAGGAGGACACCTGCCAGGGGTCAAAACAGTAAGGTTTCCTAAGTGTGCACTGTAGTGGCTGGTGGCAAATCATCAAGTCTATTCTACAAAAAAGTGTTAATTCTTGGTATACCCAGATGGCTCAGTCACTGAAGTGTCTGCCTTTGGCTTGGGTCATGATCTTGGGGTCCTGGGATTGAGTTCCATATCAGCCTCCCTGCTCAGTGGAAAGCCTGTGTCTCCCTCTCTCTCTCTTCCTACTGCTCACCTTGCTTGTACTCTCTCTCTGTCTGATAAATAAATAGATAAAATCTTTAAAAATTATTAAAAGTGTTAATTCTTTTTAAAATAATGCTTTACAAATATTGCTTAGAGAAGAATTCTGAAATGTGTAAATATACCCCTTCTAGAAGGTGGACTTAATCTCCCTCTTCCTGAGTGTGGTGGACCAGATTCACTGACTTTCTCCCAAACAGGAATCTGGAAAGAAAAACAGAGTGGCTTGCAGGGGAGAAACCTGGCCACATGTCCTAGGCCAGGTGGTCGAGGTGGACAAAACCAGCAGTGCCATGGGGCTACCATGAACCCCCTGAAGGGAAGTCGTGAAAAGGTATCTCAGCCTTATGGTCTTCTTCCCCCAAATGTACAAATCTACTGTAGTGATTGGAAGACATCAGACAGACCTAAGCCGAAGGGCATGCTGAATAAGGCAGTACAGAAGCCTAGATTGGATTTTGGAAGAGAAGAAAACACATTAAGTAAAAATAAAGACAAATAAATAAAAGTAAAATCCAAATATATTTCATTGTTAGTAGTATTATATGAATATTATTTGCTTCCCTTTGATGTCTTTCATTTTGTTATATAAAAAGTTATCATTGGGAGAATCTGAGTGAGTGGTACAGAGGGACTCTTGGTACTAGTTTTGTAACTTTTTTCTAAAATCAAAATTATTCCTTCATAAGAACTTTAAAAAATATTATGACATCTTAGTTGCTTATACTATTTGAAATAATGAGTAAAAATCCAACATTTTGTTTAAGAAAAAAGTACAAAACTCTTTCTAACTGCCTTGTCTGATTAAAACCAGTTTTAGTTATGTATTTAGTATGCTTAAAGAAATTTTTAACAGCAGATTAGAACAATTTATGTTTAGTTTAGAGATGAAAACAGAAAAACAACATTTTGATGTTGCGTCTCCAGACACACCTTCCTGAAAGAATCTAGCTTTTTGGTTTTATTACATTGAGTGAGAGGGCAAAGGAACTGTATTATATGTTTGATAAAAGCTCCGGGAATTTGACAATTTCATTCTCTCATGCTGTTTCATGAATTAAGCACAAACCCAACAATGTTAAGAATCCTTATTGAGGCTAACCACAAATTACATAAATAAGACAATTAATCCATTGAACACAGAGTCCATTCACATTTTTTCTCTGTACTTTTCTTTTATTGACTGCTTCAGTCATGTATGGTTGTTATTGAAAAGCACTAATACCTGTGGCTAACAATCATCCATTAGGCAGCTTTCCAGGGGCCAACAGGGAAATTTAAAAAGCAACCCACATAACCCACTTATTTCAATCCAAAATTCCCAACCATTATTTTGTTTAGAACCCAAGGCAAGTCTATTACGGTGCCTGAATGGACTTTATTAACTGAGGTCTACACATGATTCACATTCAATTACAATCTTACAATATAGTTCCGTTGCCCTTGAATCTCTCTTTAGATCGACCATCACAAAGTCCCCATGAAGCGGAGCAGCTTGAAGCTGGAGGATGCCACCATACTTTTCTTAAATAGAAACAGTTAAAATGTGTCATTGATTCTAAGTTCCATATTGTGAGGGATAGTCAACACAAAGCCATAGCTCTTGTACACACCATTCATAGCCAAGCACTTATATCGGATAGTAAATATTGGTAAGAAAATCTATAATTACATCACTTTAGGCACATTTATTTTTTCATTTTTATTCTTTTAGCTTTAGTGAAGTATAATTGATACATAAAATTATAAGGTATTTCAAGTATAAGTCATGGTAGTTTGATGAATGTATACATTTTGGAGAGATACTCATCATTTAGTTAATTAGCACATTGATCACCTCACATATTCACCTCTTCTTTCCTTGATGAGAACATTTATGTTCTACTACTCTCTTAGCAAGTTCAGTTACACTCGACAGTGTTATCACTATAGGCACCATGTCTTCCATTAGTTCCTTAGAACTTTGTCATCTTAGAGAAGAAAGTTCATAACTTTTTACCAACCTCTCCCTATTTCTCCCACCCCTCAGCCACAAGAAACCACTTTCCTAGTCTCTGCTTCTAGAAGCTTAACTTTTTTAAGATTCCACATGTAAGTGAGATTATTCAGTATTTTTCTTTATCTCTCTGACTTATTTCACTCAGCATAATGCCTTCAGGGTCCATCTGTGTGGTCACAAATGACAGGATTTTATTCTCTCTCAAGGCTGAATGATATTCCAGTGTGTGTGTGTGTGTGTGTGTGTGTGTGTGCATGTGTGTGTGTGTATCACATCTTCTTGACCTCTTCATTCATTGAGGAGCTCTTGGATTATTTCTACATGTTGACTACTGTAAATAATATTGAAATGAACATGGCAGTGTGGGTATTTCTTTGATATTCTGTTCTTATTTCCTTTAGATATATACCCAGAAGTTGATTGCTGGTTCACGTAGCACTTCTACTTTTAAGTTTTTTAAGAATGTCCATATGGTTCTCCATTACAGCTGCCCCAGTTTACATTCCCACCAGTAGTTAGACAAATTTAAATTGATCAAGATTAAAAAAATAAAAATAATCTCAATCTTTCGGTATTGGTTGAGACGTGACCCAGTATGTGGTCTATTCTGGATTAAGTTCTGTGTGTACTTGAGAAAAATGAGTATTCTGTTTTTTTAGGGTAAAATGTTCTGTATATATCTATGAGGTCCATTTGGTCCAATGTGTCATTCAGAAGTCTTATTTCTTTGTTGATAATTTCCTGCATATTCTCAGACCACAATGCTTTAAAACGAACTCAATCACAAGAAATAATACAAACACTTGGGGGAGCCTGGGTGGCTCAGTTGGTTGGACGACTGCCTTTGGCTCAGGTCATGATCCCAGAGTCCCGGGATCGAACCCCACATTGGGCTCCCTGCTTGATGGGAAGCCTGCTTTTCCCTCTCCCACTCCCCCTGCTTGTGTTCCCTCTCTCCCTGTGTTTCTCTCTGTCAAATAAGTAAATAAAATATTTAAAAAAAAATACAAACACTTGGACGTTAAAGACCCACCTGTTCAGAAATGTTTGGATTAACCAGGAAATCAAAGAACTTAAACAATTCATGGAAGCCAATTAGAATGAAGACACTTGGGTCCAAAACCTATGGGATATGGCAAAGGCAGCCCTAAGGGGGAAATACATAGTCATACAAGCCTCACACACACAAAAAAGCCTGAAAAATCCTGAATACATAAATTCTCTTTACACCTTAAAGAACTAGAGATTCAACAACAAATTAGGCCAACCCCCCACACAAGAAGGGACATAATTAAGATTAGAGCAGAAATCAATTAGTTAGAAACTAGAGATACAGTAGCACACATCAACAAAACTAGAAGCTCATTCTTTGAAAGAATTAATATGATTGATAAATCACTGGCCAAACTAATCAAAAAGAAAAGAGAAAGGAAGCAAATTAATAAAACTATGAATGAAAGGGTAGAGATCATGACTAACATCAGGGAAATAGAAACAATCATCAGAAATTATTATCAACAGCTATATGCCAATAAGTTAAGCAACCTAGAAGATATGGATACATTCCTGGAAACCTATAATTTTCCAAGACTGAAACAAAAAGAAATTGACAACCTGAATAGACCAATATCTAGTAATGAGATTGAAGCAGTGATCAAAACCCTTCCGAAAAACAAAAGTTCAGGACATGACAGATTCCCTGGGGAATTCTACCAACATTCAAAGAAGAAATAATATTTATTCTCCTGAAGCTGTTACAAAAAATAGAAAGAGAAGGAAAACTTACAAACTCTTTCTATGAAGCCAGCATTACCTTGATCCCTAAACCAGGCAAAGACCCCATCAAGAAGGAGAATTTCAGACCAATATCCCTGATGAATATGGATGCCAAGATTCTCAACAAGATCCTAGCTAATGAGATCCAACAGTACATTGAAAAGATTATCCACCATGGCCAGATGGGATTTATCCCTGGGATGTAAGGGTGGTTCAACATTCACAAAACAATCAGTGTGATAGAACAAATCAATAAGAGAAAAGTGAAGAACTACATGGTCCTCTCAATTGATGCAGAAAAAGCATTTGACAAAATATGGCATCAGTTCCTGGTTAAAATTCTTCAAAGAAGAGGGATAGAAAGGAAAAATTTCTCAACTATGTAAAATCCATCTATGAAAAATCCACAGTGAGTATCATTTTCAATGGGGAAAAGCTGAACACCTCCCCATTGAAATCAGGAACAAGACAAGGATGCCCACTCTCACCACTATTGTTCAACCATAATACTAGAAGTCCTAGCAACAACAATCAGACAACAAAAAGAAATAAAAGGTATTCAAATTAGCAAAGAAAAAGTCAAACTCTATCTTTGCAGATGACATGATACTCTATGTGGAAAACCCAAGACTCTATCTCCAAATTACTAGAACTCATACAGCAATTCAGTAATGTGGCAAGATACAAAATCAATGCACAGAAATCAGTTTCTTTCTTATACACTAACAATGAAACTGTAGAAAGGGAAATTAGAGAATTGATTCCATTTACAATAGGACCCCAAACCATAAGATACCTTGCAATAAACCTAACCAAAGAGGTAAAGGTTCTATACTCAAGAACTACAGAACACTCATGAAAGAAATTAAAGAAGACACAAAAAGATGGAAGAACATTCCATGCTTATGGATCAGAAGAATAAACATTGTTAAAATGTCTATGCTGCCCAGATCAATCTATACTTTCAATGCCATCCTGATCAAAATATCAATGGCATTTTTCCAAATGCTGGAACAAACAATCCTAAAATTTGTATGGAACTAGAAAAGACTCTGAATCACTAAAGAAATATTGAAAAAGAAGAACAAAACTGAGGGCATCACGTTGCCTGATTTCAAGCTTTATTACAATGCTGTGTGATCACCAACACAACTTGGTACTGGCACAAAAGCAGACAAATAGACCAGTGGAACAGAGTAGGAAGTCCAGATATGGACCCTCAACTCTATGTTCAAATAGTCTTTGACAAAGCAGGAAAAAAATATCCAGTAGAAAAAAGACAGTCTCTTCAATAAATGCTGCTGGAAAAATTGGACAGCTATGTCTAGAAAAATGAAACTTGACCATTCTCTTACATCATACACAAAGATAAACTCAAAATGGATGATAGACCTCAACATGATACAGGAATCCCTCAAAATCCTAGAGGAGAACATAAGCAGTAACCTCTTAGATATCGGCCACAGCAACTTCTTTCAAGACACATCTCCAAAGGGAAAGGAGACAAAAGTCAAAATTTATCTCCATCAAGATAAAAAGCTTCTGCACAGCAAAGGGAACAGTCAACAAAACAAAGAGGTCACTCACAGAATGGGAGAAGATAATCGCAAATGACACTACAGACAAAGGGCTGATAAAGAAGTCCTCAAACTCAACACCCCCCAAAACAGATAATCATGTCAAAAATTGGACAGAAGACATGAACAGACACTTCTCCAATGAAGACATACAAATGGCTAGCAGACACATGAAAAAATGTTCATCATCATTAGCCGTCAGGGGAATTCAAATCAAAACCACATTGAGATACCACCTTACACCAGTTAGAATGGCAACGATTAATAAGGCAGGAAACAACAAATGTTGGAGAGGATGTGGAGAAAGGGGAACTCTCCTATACTGTTGGTGAGAATGCAAGTTGGTGCAGCCACTTTGGAAAACAATGTGAAGAATTCTCAAAAAATTAAAAATAGAGCTACTCTATGACCCTGCAATTGCACTACTGGGTATTTACCCCAAAGATACAGATGTAGTGAAACGAAGGGCCATATATACCCCAATGTTAATTGCAGCAATGGCCACAATCACCAAACTGTGGAAAGAGCCAAGGTGCCCATCAACAGATGAATGGATAAAGAAGATGTGGTTCATATATACAATGGAATATTACTCAGCCATCAAATATATTATTTGCATCAAGATGGATGGGGCTGGAGGAAATTATGCTGAATGAAATAAGTAAAGCAGAGAAAGTCAATTATCGTATGGTTTCCTTTACTTGTGGAACATAAGGAATAACATGGAGGACATTAGGAGAAGGAAGTGAAAGTGAATTTGGGGATATCGGAGGGGGAGAAGAACCATGACAGAGTGAGGACTCTGAGAAACAAACTGAGGGTTTTAGATGGGAGGGGGATGGGGGCATGGGTGAGCCTGATGGTGGGTATTAAGGAAGGCAAATATTACACGGAGCACTCGGTGTTGTACACTGATAGATAAAATAAAATAAAATATAAAAATATAAAAATAAATGCAAGTAGATTATAATATTCAGTAATTTTGACATTTTAATTGGGGTATAGCTAAAAATTATAGCATCCAGTACATAGTGTAATTATGGAGATTGAACTTTTTTGTGTGCTTTTTAATTCATAATTAAGTGATTGGATTTAAAGATGTATTTTAAGGATTTTACCAGAGATTATTGGATTTGGAACCGTTGTGCAGAATAACAATAACTTTGAATGACCTATTTAACTCCCAGATAAAGGCCTTATTCTCTAGAATAGATGATTTCAAAGCCCTTAGGCACAAAACTAAATAGACCAAGGAAATAATAGATTCAAACATATACATTGGCATAAGGATCTGACAGTGATGGATCTGACAGTCTTTCACATCAGTTTTTCTCTATCTCTTTCAAAAGTCTTAGATGTACATTGAATACTTTCCTGATTGTTGAGCAAGGTTTTAGAAACCAAGATTGTGCCCTATATTTGCAGTTAAATATTAATGGACCATTTCTTTATAACAGTATGTGTCTATCACTTCTAGCCCCCTGCCTCCAACCCCCCACGCCCTCCACTAAGTGAGACTTCATTTTGGTTGAATCAGGGCCACCTCTGTGATGAGATGTCATGTCAGGTGCCCCGACTTCACACTTTCCCACTGCAGGATACATCCCACTGAAGGGCATAAACCTTCACAACACACATCTAAATATTTTAATTATTCATGTCACAAAATTATGAAGACGTGGGACTATGGAAATATGCCCCTGGTACAGAACATTTCATAGAGTGTGTTTCTTTTAAACCCTCTTTATGTTCCATCATATGAAACCCCTGACTATCTTAAACCAGTACTGATGTGTTTAATTGACTTCTCCTGGTGAGGGGCATTGCTGTTAAGAGATGCTGCATCCTCATTCTTTCGTCTTGAGACAGAGCATAGAAAAGAAAGCAACGAAGAGTCAGTACATCAGAGTCAGGAAAGCAGCCTCATGGTACCGTACAAATAGCCTGATGAGAATGGCTTAATCAAGCTGCTTCCAGGTGGGTCTTCCTTCTGCACGGGTGCGAAGTTAGAAAGACTGTTACAAGCAACACCCTGCTAACTTGCCTGTTACAATAGCCTTGCCAGGCTTCAGTGGAGATGCACAGACTGTTGGAGTGAGTGCTCAGAGAACAGCCGGATGGACCCCTCCTGCCCCGCTCTGGGTGGCTGATAGTCAAAACAAGAAGATGGGTGAGGCGGGAGGTACCCATGGTCTGTCCAGGAATTCCCGGAGATGATGGCTCTGAACCTCCCGAGGGTCAAGCACAGTCTTCGGCACCTCATATACAACACGGCCGTGGAAGGGACACTGGAACAACAAAGGGAGACCCGTGGCCAAATCTGTGACACCTGAACACATGCTGGAATTTAATTCAGCGCAATGTATCCCTGTCGGTTCCCTATGTTCCTTGACGAAGTAGGACGTTAACAATGGGGACACTGAGTGCACCGTATATGGGAACTCTCTATACCATCTTCACAACTTTTCTGTAAATCTAAAATTATTCCAAAAGAAATAGTTGACTCAAGAAAACAACCCCAAGAAGTTTCCATGGCATAGGAAATCCCACAGAGAACACCACACTGTTCAGGCTGTGACACAGGGAGATGGTGGGACTGAGCAAGGCTGTCCAAAATCCTCTTCTGGAGGATAAGTAAAAACCTAATTACAGTAATAAATCATGCTGGAATGTCCACTGAAACATCTAGCCTATCAAAAACCCAGAGCAACAAAACTCAGTGCTGTCCACCCCACAAAACACTGTCTATACAACACTGGGGGACCAAAAATGGTGATATCCATAAACTCAGAAATCTAAGTGACCATTCGCCAAATACTCATATTCAGTCTTGACGAGCCCACTGGAAAGTTTAATCATTAGAGTCTAAAACTTTGATTGCAGGTGAGAAGTAAGAAACCAATTTAGAACCCTCCATAGTAGAATGTCGCCAAGGATCAATGACCATGCCGGTAGTGCTTTATTCTGAAGAGGTCCTTGTTCCTCCCTAGGCTCCATCTGCTCCATGAAGAAAACCATTCATAAGAAAATCCAAAAGAATAGGGTGCTCCTTTATTAGACAGCTGTTTACCACACACCTACTACATGCAGACACTATGATCTCTGGGAATGCAAAGATTAATAAGAAGCCTCCTAGCCTCATGGAACGATTAATCCAGTGTGCAAAAGAGACAAAGAACATGACACGTCTCAGAACAGCAGGAGACCCATGGTATGCCATTAGGACGCATTCACAGATGACTTGCCTTCTTGCCAAGAAAACACACCAGTGTCCGTGTCATGGGCAGCAGTAAACCATTTCGATTTGAAATAAAACAATTCAGGCTGTAGACATGGGCTAATCTCAAATTTTCTCACATTAGTTGTCTTTTTCAGCATATTATCAAAACAACAACAACAACAACAAAACAAGGCAAGCTAGCAGTCATGAAGCACGTTGAGTCCTTTGGTTGAAAGAAACGGTAAAACTTGAAGAGAGTGTTACTCTTGGGCAATAGTATTTACAATATGCATTTCTGACTAAGGACTATAAAAATGAAGATTCTGAAAATAATCAGAGCTAGAGGAGGCTTACTTCATACATGAAACATTATTATGCTATTTGGCTATTCAAAGCCTGGGGTGATCATAATATCCTCTAAATGTTTGATGTGGAGTTTTAAGAGTTTCTGGTAGAAGGCATCGATCCAACCAAGAAATTTTCATAATGAAGTTGCTCCCTAGCCTGGGATTTCTGATGTTGGCCAGTCAGATCATGGGCAAGAATGTCATTCACATCAGCCACAGCTTTGCTCCTACATTTCTTTTCATTCTGGTGTTTTTTTTTTTTTTTTTCTGAACCTAAACCGATAATAATGATCTACTTACACAGCCTGTTCTGTATATCTGTCATATTAAAGTCTAGGCTGTTTGTTTATCATACTGTGATCTATAGCTTTCTATTAATTTAATTATACTAAAAGATCTTAAAAGCCTTAGGCTAAGTAACATGTCAATTAGAAATGAGTTTAACTTGAAATAAATATACATTTAATACTTGTAATTTATTGCTTTAAATACAAACAAAGCCCTCACTATGACACAATCTATTATTAATTGCTCCAATGCCCAAAGTCCAATTAAGTCAATCCATTTATTTTTTCTTCAGAGAAAGTCAATGTTCATTTCTCATAGGAAGTACTCAATGCCTACATTTTCCTTTCTCATAAACCGGTAATGCCACAAAGCACTTTTGTGTGTAATGAGCTAAGTCCTGTGTGAAGGAAGGAGAGGAGGATAGAGGGGGAGATAGATAGAGCCAGGAGCCAGGACAGATATCACTCAAAAAAAGTAACACCTAGACCAGTGCAGGGCTCATAAAAGTGTTTTCAAATAAAATATGATTAGACCCTATTACCCACTAATGAACTTTCATTGTACGAATGCTCTTAACTTGAAGTAAATGTGGTTCACGTATGCATCTCAAACTACAATACTAGCATGTTTTCAGTAATGTCATGTGGCCTAGAAACAGCGTGACTGCTAGCTTTACTTCAGCATGAGTATGAATAGTCACACATAAAACCCTCAGTCTCTGTGTTGAGAAAAGATAGTTAATGCCTGGGGTCACATTTTATGGAGAAAGTTATAAATCCCTGAGAAGTAATATTTATAGTGAAAACCTTGACACAGTATTTCATGCACTCATGCTATCCACAAAAGAAAGAATTTAGGATTTTAAAAATTTGAATGTGTGAAACTATAAACAAATAGATTCAAAATCGCTTTCAAGTTTTCTATGTGATTCCAAAACCCTCGCTGCCCCAACACAGCAGAGAATTCTTCGTTCCTTGTTTGTGATGTTCAGATGAAAATTGTCATCTAAGCATGATCTATTTAACTCGCATAATTCTCATGGATGCGGTCTTGCTTTTCTATCAGATAATCCAAATGTTATATATGCTTTGCCATGCGATGGATATCGGGTTGCTCTAAAATCTCAGCACTCAACAGGACCTCTTTCCGTGGGACCTAAACTAGAATCTTAGTTTGTACCCGGGAGACTTCATCTTACTCTTGCAGCATATGGCTGCAGTGTCTAGGAGTGCAGGTTCTGGGGGTGTCCTACTCCTCAATCAAGGACCCTCCCTTTCATATAGAAATGATGAGAGCACCCCTTCTTACTGTGTGGCATGGGGCGCAGTCGAGACGGTGATGTTCCACGTTGAAGTCGAGCACTCAAGATGCCACAGGTCTCGTTAGACTAGACTCGTATTCACATCTCACTGGCCTTCGAAGACTCCAAAGGTGGTGCATTCAAATCTCGTTTGGCAGGCTGCAGAGGGACCCACATGCAGAGTTTTGTAGGTCCTCATCTAAGGTTCATGGTCAATTTACAGTCTCAGATCTAATTCAAGAAAGAAGAAAGAGTCCACCAGCGTGTGAAGGTGGAGGACAGCTCCCACCCGCCCAGGCTAATGTTCCACCTGCTTAAGTATTAATCTAATATCTCCATTTACAACCTAGATGATAAAATCTTTTTTAAAAATCTCTAAATGAAGAAACGTCTCAGAGCATGGACAAAACCTCAATGATTTAAGCCGAGATTCATTAAAAAGGCAGAAGCAACATTTTGTCTCCTGGACTCTCAGAACCTGAACAGAAATACTCTGTAGGTTCAAATTTTTAAAAGATATTTATTTATTTACTTATTTGAGAGAGAAAGAGAGAACATGAGAGGGGAGAGGGGAAAGGTCAGAGGGAGAAGCAGACCCCCTCGCCCAGCAGGAAGTCTGATGTGGGACTCAATCCCAGGACTCCAGGATCATGACCCGAGCTGAAGGCAGTGGCTTCACCAGGTGAGCCCCCCAGGCGCCCATGGTTTCAAATTTTATCTTCGAGAGAAGCTCCAGGTCTTTCTGTCGGCAAATGATGATGCCTGGATCGTCTTAATGATGTCTGGATTTTACAACTTAATGATATCTGCACTAACCAATTTCACACATCTGATTAATATACACGTGCTAAAAACTACACACTTCCACAAGGTTCTACATTGCACGCTGATCATAAGCTTGCGTGTCGATGGCAGTATTTCATGAACTTAAAATATCTAAATTTTAAATGTCAATGGAAAGATATTTCTTGCATTTATCATTGTGTTGCATTTTATTAGTTTTGTGTTGGATGTGCGTGGAGGCAACTGTGTGTCCATCCTGAGGAGGGGAAAGCCTTTCTCGTGCCGGTGGGCCACTGACTAAACCGGATGGGCTCCCAGAATCCTCCTTCCACAGATTCTGCAAGAAAGCCTATCTGAATGTCTGATATTAGTTGTTTAACATAACAGATCTAGAAATAAATGGATCAATTGCTTTGGAATGTGTGCTGATACATGCATATCGTTACTGAGGAAGTTATAGTGAAAGGGGAAAAAAAGTCCCAAAATGGGGTTTTAATATTGTTAGGACACAGAGACACGGTAGGGAAAAAGGCAGTTGTTCATTTACTAATTATATACTTACTGAGAGTCTGCATTCTCTAAGTGTAGAAATATGGCCATGCTTATAAAAATTAGATTACATCAAATTTATACATAAATAAAGTATAGGCAATGTGTATAAAATTTAATAAAATTAATAAATTTCAAAATGTTACATTTAAATGTATAATTAATTTTAAAGTGCTTCAATTTTGTTATTATTTTAATAAGGCTAGAAATTTATAATTCAATAAACTCTTTTACTATTAGAACAACATCTTGCACAGAAACAAATGTTACGAGTGGAATACTGTGGTTATAAGAAGCCATTACATGCATAGCCACATTTATCCACATGGAGAGTTATATGTCCCCTTATAATATGCCTGAGAACCTACCACAAGAATGAGCCACGTGACAGCCTCCTGTTCACCCTCCCAAGAACATTGAGAATGTAGGTCATCCTTCCCAGGTACCCAACAGTGGAGAGAGATGATTAATTCAAAGCATGCTGGCCTTGGGATGGAGTTGAGATTTGAATCTGATCTCTCTGACCACAAAGCCTGAGTGTTAGCTACTGGGCTTGTCTGCCTCCATGTCTAAATAGACGTGGTCTTTAGCCACCATGGATACTGGCCCAAACATCTGGGTACACACAGAAACACAGACACACGCACGACCATCCTCACTCCCAATGTTTTGTTTTTTCTGTTTTTGCTTCTAATGTTTAAAGTCCAGTCTTATGTTAAAAGGCTATAAATGTTTATGCATCTTGCAACATCCAACCTCACCTAAATTGTGTTTTTCAAATTCTGCCTTATAGTGAAAAATCACAGGCGTTGTGTCATTTGGGTCTAAAAACACATGCTCATAAAATGACCTGCAGTGATTTATAAAACTAGTATGTGTGCCCATTGATAGTCTATTTGAATTTGTTTATAAACCCCCCACCCTGAAAGACCCACATAACCACATCCGCATCTATGAACACACATTTCATTTTTCTCTCTGTGGATTAGATACGGTTCGGAGTGTGTGAGATGAATGCAAACCTGGGCTGGTCTATATCAGAGAAATGGAATTGAGCAGGGAGACAGGAAAGTCAGCGAGCCTGACTGCACGATAAAATATTCACAAAGGAAAGCCCACAACCACAAATAATTGAATTAAGCAAGAGTGATGCTGACGGGGGCATTGCCTGGGGATTAATGGTCATCTGGGGGAGTTGATCGTCCTGGGTGATCATCAATCCCCCAGAAAATGCCCTACACCAAGGTCATTGTGGCTGTAAGAACTCTTTTTTTTTTTTCAGAGAGGCTTAAAAAATCCTTCATTTTACTTGATTTCCTGCATTATCATTCCTCCAGGTGGCTGCATGAGGGATGATTTTGAGTGGTGATATTTCTGAATCATTGATCTCCAAGGCAACCACCAACTGAACGCGTTTTTCCAGGTGGAATGGTTTATCCAGGCTGAGTAATATTTCAGGATTTTTTGAACAATGAAAATTTAATAAAAGTTTAAATAAAATTTGTGCTTTGTCTTAAACCAAAACATTCCTGGAAAAGACCTCATAAATCATATATTCTTAGTTTTCATCAGCATTCATAATGGAATAAAGATACAAATCACGATGATTAGGAAGACTGTGGAGAAAATTGATTTGGAATATGTGAATTTAACTCTCATTTGCAGTAAGACCAAAATGTATAGTATAAATGACATGGTAAGAAGTGGTCAATTAGGGACATAATTAAATCGGTCTATATTACTCATCAAAAATACTTATAATAAAAATACGTAACAGCTTTTTAAAATCTGAACCTTGCATAATTTAATTTTTCTAAGTTATTACTTACCAAGACAAATGCATTATCTGTGAGCAGCATGTGTGTTGCTTATGCACCTGCAAACAAATTATAGGATAAAAAGAACATTATCAACAAAAGTGAGAATAAAAAAATAAATTGCTGCTGGTAAAATTAGGTCAGAGTTTAGACTTTAACAGATGAGATTTTTTTTTTTTATTTGGAATTTTCATTTGAATTAGTGTGTTCTAAAACTTTGTATGTTGGGCACATTTTATATGCCCTCTCCTATTGTCTTGGCCTCAAAAGTTCGCTCAGCCCTCCATGCTTGTCCAACTATGCCCATCAGTGTGGAGCTGATTGCCCCTACAGCATGCTGAGTTTCTAGCCTGCTTTCTTGGCGAATTCCAAACATGCCAGATGAGGCAGGCCAGGACTGTGGAAGAGTTAGCTCCCTTATGGAGCAAACACTGAACAAGGGAATTCCTGAGGAAGAGGCAGCTAACTAGATCAAGTCCTCTTCTTTTCTCCCTCCCTCCAAGGGACTGGTTAGCTAACAGGCTATTTTTTGCCCAAGGCGTTGACCCATACTCAGCATCTCCTGGTGTCCCCATCCCTCCCTCCACGCCTCACTTTCCTGTAACCCCAACCACACATCCTGCTGACTACAATTCTTAGTCAAGCAATGGTGTTCATGTCTCTTTCCTACAAATCCTACGATGAGATGATTTATATTAAATTATGCAAACTTAAAGCAATATGGTGACCATGCCATCTACATGTGCCTAGTTTTGGTGTATGGGCTCTTGCTTTTCCCATTAGCTGATACTTTATTTGCTCACGGAGTTACTAATATTCCTTACCATACTTTATTTATATCCATAGGTTAGGTAAAGCTGAAAATGTATTTGATTAAATTATAATCGGCACATTATGTGTTCTTATTGCTATGTAATTTTTACCTACATTAGTTTTCAATACCTTATGTGACATGGGGCTGAATTCTTTCTGTCCATATTTATCTCTGCTCCTGTTTTCTCTGGCTTCTCCAGCTTTCTGAATTAAACTGTATTGTACAGATACTGCCAGCTGGTTTTCTAATACCTTTCTATTTCTCATAATTTAACAGAATCAGATTTAATGAATAGTGGCACTGCTCTGGGAACAAAAGACCATCTATTTCCAAGTGGAGTGATGCCTGATGTGTATTTGTCACATCCTTGTGGCCCTGGTGCTCAAGTTTCAGAAGATGCTTGTCTGATTGTATCTTATTTAAGTCATGCCTTTAAAGTTACTTTAAGGCATAACACCGTTTTAAGTTTGTTTTGGTTTCCTTTTTAATGTAGAACTTCTTCGACCAAACTCTGCCTATTCATATGAAGTTTCCGCAAGTGTCCTGACCTGTTGAGGTCACTTCGGGACCTGTTGAGGTCCCTTCTTTAAAGGGAAATACTCTGCCTATTTCACAATAAGTTATTTTCTTCTACTATACTTAAAGGAGAAACTGGAGCTGGATAGTAACATCACATTCAGGAATCTACAAAGAGGTTCTCTGTCTGAGTGTATGCAACTCATAAAGTCTGCAACATGTGGGCAAGTTCATAGAACATGGATAATACCACACAAGGAGTAAACAATGAGCCCTCCTACCACCAAGAAGCCACCATATTTTTTGCCATATTAATTTACATTTACTTACTACAATATAATTTCACATTTAAAACTGATGATCAAATTGGATATGCCTAAATTTCTGTATGTTCCACATCAACAATCATCCTATTCTTTTCTTTGGATGATAATAAAAATACATATCTGAAATTAAAATCAGGAATGAGAACCCTAGACTAAAGACAACAGATGCTTCCACTTACCAGATATGGAAGGACAAAGTATTCTCATTTTGTCTTGTGTCTTCAGAAAGTTCCCTAAACAATGCCTACTACAGTTTTGTGGTCTGAATTGTGCCATCTCTGAAAATCATAATAATAATGTAAAAACCAACATTGTTCCATTTTTTTGTTAGCATGCGCTCTCCGTATCAGCATTAACAAAATACCATTCTGCAAAGTACTTTCAACCTCTGAGCAATTTTCCTGCTAGTACTCTCATATGAAATATATTTAAATAATAGAACACCATCCAGGTGTTCTAATTTATCACATTAGTTTCACATGCTAACAATTGTCAGCCTGTGCTAAAAGATACTGTGGGAGTATGTTATGAAAGCATGTTTTGCAAGGATTTCAACAGCCATGCCATTGAGCTCACTCATTTCTTTTTTTAACTTGTAAAATAATAAGGCTATTGTAAACCTACTCCATTTAACCATCCGTCCTGGCATTATCTTTAGCTGCCAAAGATCCTTTAAAGGCTGAACAGCTACATGTTAAAGGGTATTGGAATCTTAGCTCCTTTTTTGCTTTCTTGGGAGCAGTGGGCTAGTCACTTCTCTACTCGCCCACGCTGAATCTTGTCAAAGAAAATGACAAGGAAAACAAAGCAAAGCAAATAGCAAACAGACAATTGAAAAGTGGACGTTGTGAGGGAGGAGGTGTTGACACAGCTGGAGTATGATGGGTGGCTATTCATGTGAATATAAAAAGTTAAGCACTACAGACATCTTTCGCAGAGCTCTTGGTGGGGGGTACTTACTGGGTATATGAGTTATTTCTTTAGAAAAAGAGAGATCTGGGAAGAAACTCATCCTCTGGACCAGTGCGTGCCGTATCATGTGTAAAACCATGTTGAGCAGTTGTGGCACAAGACCAACCTAACACAGCAGCTTTCCCTGATGGGGAACATGCCTTCAGCCCAGATGTACCTTCGGTCTTTGGCCAACAGAGCTACAGAAGAGTCCTCTTCCATCACCCATGTCAGGAGCTACAGCATCCACTTTCTCAGACTGTAGGGGGCTGTTGGTGCCGAGCCTGTGTCTAAACCTGGACCAGGTCATCTAACGGGGTCTACCCATCCCCACCGAGTCCATGCTTGCAGCCAATCTCCACCTACTGCCTGGATTCCCTCGTGGTTCGCTCCTTCACCAGCACCCCTATATTGCCTCCTTCATTCACTCAGTTATTTATACATTCACCCATCTTCTCATCAAAGGCTTTATTAGCCCCTACTGAGCACCCCAAGCATGCCAGGTGAAGGGGCTACCAAGAAGGTCTGAGCTCTTGTGAGCATTTGCACTCTAGGGGAAGAGGAAAAAAAAAAAAAAAAAAAAAAAAAAAAAAAAAAAAAAAAAAAAAAAAAAAAAAAAAAAAAAAAAAAAAAAAAAAAAAAAAAAAAAAAAAAAAACAAGGCAAGAAAAGAAAAACACATCAGTCTTAAGAGAAAGTAGCAAATATTACTGTGTAAATGGTTCGCAGAGAGTGGCATGCAGACAGCGACTGGGTGGTTTCCAGGGATCATGGAAGGCCCTTTGAGGAAAGTACATTGTGAGCTGAGATGTAGGTACAGAGAGGGATGGGAGAGAAGCAGCCCAGTCCACAGGCTGGGATGTGTCTCCTGTGCCCCTAGAAAGAAGACCCAGTCCCTGGGGAACTGGGGCACAATGTACTTTCATGGCTCTAGGCAGGGACCAGGTCACCAGGGGTTTCTGTTCTGAGAATATCATGTGTGGAGGGAAAAGGGAAGCCATTTGGGGGGGGGGGTTTCAAGCAGGGGAATGGCAATGCGATTTGTGCTGCAAAGCAGTTGTTGAGCTTCTGCAGGGAAGAATGAAGAGGACCAATCATGAAGACGCCCCTTACGAGACCTGTAGTGCTGCAGGAATCGAGATGTGGTCTGCACCTCCTACAAAGGAGAAGCAAGCACTTCTTATCTAACTCATGAACTTAGAGAAAAAGGAATGAAATCTGGACAATGGAGCCTGGTGATTTTTACTTGATTTTCTTTGTAAAGATGTGATAGAAATTATATTTTCAAAATTTTGTTGTGTTTAAATAGCTGGCCAAAAAGTAAAAACAAAAATAAAATAAACACACACAAAACTTTCCTTGGTTATTTTTTATTTTATTTTTTTAGAAGAGAGTTTGAATTTGGGGGAAAACAAACAAACAACAACAAAAATAACACATGTACCTGAAAAGTTCTCCTTGAGGAGGTCCCACACTCTGGGAAATATCTATTCTGATTCTTCACCTGGTTAGTTAATTGTTCAAGTCTTATGGTGTCCTTTTTTGGCTCTTCTCTATTCTCCTGAGTGTGTGTTACACCTGACAGGGAAACCCGGGGCCTTCTTGGGAGTTCCCCCCACGATTTTCTCAGTGTGGTTATGGCAGTGTTGGTTGGGCTCGTGGTGACATTTCCTACACTGACCTCAGACCAAATATATATTTTCTAAGGGATACTCCGGCTCTTACTTTGCGAAGAGTGTACCTATACCAACAAGAAAATACAAACCTTAATGGAGATAGATCTCTTCCAAAGCCATGTCTTTCTTGAATGCAGTACAGTGCTTGTCTTGAGCTAATTTTCTTCCTTGGATGCATTGGCTAACAGACGGAAGTAACATTAGCTCAGGAGCCAACGTCCAACAGGCATACCCTTGTGGACACATCTGTGAGCTTATATTACAGTTAGGATTCAGAAAAGAGATCAACATTCCACTTATATTTGAGAAGACTGTGGCATAACCACTATGTTTACACTTGCAAGTAATTTTTTTTTTTTAACAAATGTAGGCTCTGCATCTACATGAGCAACAAAACCTTGCTTTTAAACTCATCTACTTCCATTGGGCTTCATAAAGAAAAAAAAAATCTGGCTTTGTCTGCAAAGGAGCTATCTGACAATTATGTGGTTAACGTTTTTTAAAAACGATAATTCAGGACAGAACTCCTTCACTTTGTACTACAAAGTCTCTAGACTATGCTATGTTTTTTTGTTCACATTCGGTTCTTTTGTTTATTTAATCCTTAATTATTTGCACTAGTTTCTTAACCATCCAACCATCATGAACTTGTCCTTATGTTGATACTTCCTGCCAACTGTTTCACACATGGAGAGTATTATTAGGAATGATACTCTAAATTTAATGCACAGCTACAACTGTTTTGCTTTCATTATGTGTGGTAATATCCATAAATAGATGCTTCATTGTTGGCACTTACCACTTTACTCTCCCCACGTGCATTGCCTAATTATGGCTCTCACTTGAATAATTTGGCAAATGCTTGTATAGCATCTTCAATTAAAAATAAATAAGGTAGAAGAATGTTCTTTCTGTAGTCTCCAGCCTTAAAAAAAAAATGAATGTTATCCTCTAGAACTATTAAAGGAACCGTTCCAAATCTTCTCTTTCCAGTGTAATTTTTCTTCGGGCAAGTTAAAAATCTGTGGTATCTAATCCAAATAAATGCTACGCCTTTCAACCTCCACACTTCCTATTGCGTAAACTTCTCAAACAATTGCTTCATATGGTCTTACTAAGCATGCTGACTGACCCCCCCCCCCTTTTGTGGGTTGTTCTTTCCAGGGCTGAGCAGGGGCCACTCGTGGTACCTGTAGACCCCTCAGTTGGGACACAGTTCCCCTGAGTCATGATCGTTCATGGGTCCTTTTGTCTGGGATTCTAGAATGGATGGAAAGTAACCCAACTCTTTTCTAAGACGACATTTGAAAACATGAACCCTTACACTCACCGTGTCTCAGTCCATTTGGTAATACACTCCAGAGAAGTGATATAGAGGTCATCTTCAGTGCTTCATTAGGAATGTGCTTTGTGAAGTGTTATTTTATTTTTGACACACTCAGGATTTTACTGATGTTTGCCTTTAATAGAAGAGCAATAAAAAGGCTATGGTCCTAAAACTTTCAAAACTGTTACGTTGTATGGAACCTTTGAACACTAATAAACAATAGAATCTAAGCGTCCTAAAATCTGCAGTAAGAAAAATAATATGACCAATGTTTTTTGGGTTTTTTTTTTTATCTTACAATGAAAACAAAGCAAAACAAGACGTATGAGAAAGTGGAAGAGAGTAGACTGTAAGAAGAGTTCTGTCCTTTTCTCTCTGAAATGAAATATTCTGGGCACATCTAACCTTTTGTTCATTTTTATAATCCTGTCTCTCATGTTGCAGTGGGAGTCCTGGTGTTAACGACAGAAAGATCAAAAGGTTCTCTGAATCTGACTCATAGGATCCAGAGAGCCCATCCACACGTAATGTTTCCATAATTCCCTCTGCTGCATAGCACCGTACTCCTCCGAAAAGCAGCTTTTACCACCCCACTGCAGTCAAAAGTTCAAGGTGATTAATTCACTTACTAAATGGAGAATTGATCTGCATTTTGGCATGTCATCTTGTGAGGGAGCAGAGGTCCTATGATCACAACAGGCCAGGACCTGCCCAGGCAGGGCTAGAATATTTATCCACCTCGCGGGTGAGCTCACGTGTCGGCGGACTCAGAGGGTCCCCGGGCCAATCTCCCAGGAAGCCCGCCTGGCAGGGCACGTGGAGGGATGCACAGAGTTTCCTGGATTATGTGCAGGACGTCAAATTCCAGAAATCACATTTCTGTGGAAACATCAACTGAAAAAACAGTTTCCCTTTATTGAAGTAAATAAAATTGGGCTTATGAAACTATTGCCCAAGGAACGTAGCAGAGAAGCAAGGATGGGAGGACACGAAGCAAATGAGCTGAATTTTGTTATGTTGTCTTTAAAAATCACGTTTCTTTGTTACTGCTTTGTGTGATTCTGGCTTGTCTCAGCACTTTCACTCGAGGTAAAGGAGGCCTCAGCCGCGGACGCCGAGGCAGGGCACGGATGGCCACCCCGTCTCCACGGCCATCTTGTCCGTCACAGGAAAGATGGACATGACTGTGAGGAATGTCTTCCAAGTGTGCTTCTCAAAACTCAAGGTGACTAAAATCTTAAGCTAGATGGTTCTAAGCAAAACTTCAAAGTGCTTTTTAGATTAAGAGGTTTCAGAAGCACATAAAGACACAGTGTGGCCTTTAGGTCTGAGGGGGGGAGACATAGATGCTGGCGTCATCTGCTCTTCGATTTGTTCTTGGGTTTAAAGACTTAGAAATAAAACATTTGGCTTGCCTAGGGCTAGCTGCGTACAACGGGCCCTTACATACGGACTAGTTACTGCTGGTAGGGACACCGGCGTGCCTAAATACTCTGTCTTCTCTCTCTTGTCCCTGTACCTTGAATCCACGAGGAAGCCCATTAGGAAAGATTGGAGCTCATGTGCATTGAGCATTTGTGTGTCAGGCAATGGCCCAAACATTTCAGATCTATTACCTCAAATTAATTCTCACACCAAACAGATGAAATAATTGCTATCTTTATTATCATTTGGGAACTTAGAAAACCGAGTGGGGAGACTGGTTATCCTGCACAGAAAATATACATCAGAGACAAGGTTTGAGGGCAAGAAAATAGGATTCCAGTATTTGCATTCTTTGTAACTACATTACCATATGATCTTCAGAAAATCGTCTAAGGCTGTATTGGATTTTTCAAATTAAATTTTATTTTTTTATTATTAATTTATTTATTATTCCTTTTAAAAATAGTTTATTTTATTTTTGTATTTTCTTTTTCAGTATCCCAAGATTCATTGTAATAGATAATATATCGGCTTGATTTTTTAAAAAAATGTTGCATCATATTTATGAGTATGTCATTATTATTTTTAAATATTATTTGTTAGCAGGGGATTTGATGGAAAACATTACTTTAATGTTTAACTTGTGCCAGCTTTCAAAAATGAAGGCCGTGATATCCTTCCTAAGATTACTTATGGGACATTTTCAAATAAGTAAGTAGTGAAATCTGTCATTCTGATAACAATAGCATAGATCTTCACCTTCATCCTCACAAAAAGAAAACAACATTTTGTGCTGGCCAAGGAAGGCAACTATGAAACAATGATCTTATTTGTATTTATGGTCGGAGAATAAAAAAGAGGGCTGTGGTGCACAGAAGGCATCTGTCCAGCCCTTCCAAGAGCAGAGAGGCAGCCGCGACCGTGCTACCTGGTGTCCTATGCCCTCCTTCCCACCAGTTGGACCCACGCCCATGGGGCTCAGAAGGGAGCCTGGGCTGGAATCTAGTTGACCAGCTTGTACTATCAGGCTGCAATAAGGGGTTTGATACACTTAATAAATTTAAATAAAACACAATTTTTGTTACTATGGAGAAAGAGAATTGGAAAGAAAGAGAAGAGGAGAGGGAAGGGGAGGAAAATGGAGGAGGAAAAGGTGAAGAAGGAGAAAGGGAAGGCAGAGGAGGGGAAGGAAGGAGAGAAAGGAGCAGGAGAGGGGATGGGAGAAGAAGAGAATGAGAAGAAAGAGAATAAGAAGGAGAAGGAAAAGAAGGAAGAGAAGAGCAGAGAAGGAGGAGGAAGAGAAAGGGAAGGAGGAGGAAGATGGAGGAGGGGCAGAGGAAGAGAGAGAACTGATGCTCTTCTGTGCCCCTTTGGCTGCACACCTCGCTCTTGACATGGGCTTGTCAGGTGCCCGGATGCTGGTGACACAGCTCGCTGCTGCTCTCCCTCCGTTCACAGAGTCCAGCCCTAGTCATTTAAGGACCCTGAGGGAATATTCTTTCCTATCCCAAAAACAACATTCGGAGGTTTTTTGTTTTTTGTTTTTTTTTTCCTGTGAATGTTTTCGTGAATGAATTGGAAAGCTTTTGTTTTAAGGAAGAGAATGAACCATATTGTGTGGACAGTGAACAATGACTCATTATTTTCCTCTTGAATCTCGAATTCCTCCTTGGCTGAGACTGACCATATTTCAGTCTTACCTAGAAGTCCCACTTCTTAGTCCCTGATTTTTGATGCAAACATTTCTCTGCCTTTTTCCCATCTTCATGATGAGCAACTCCCTTTATCTCCCTTGATGTTGGTTTCTTCAGGTCTTTAGATTTGCTTGTGCTCCGTGTGAAAGAAAACATCATTCTAAAATTTTGTTTGTGGATACGATTACTAAAATAATAGTCATGTAATGTCTCCATCAAGTTTGTTAAACCAATGTAAATCAGAATAATAAGGTACAGGTGGAAAAAAGAGTAGAAGCCCTTATGTTCATCTAGGCTGTCATCTTTGGGAGTGAGTAGGGACAATGTGGCACTCTGAGTCAGGTGCTCACAAGGCCCAGAAACAAAGTGGACAAAAAATCTGTTCAGGGACTTTATTGAAAAATCTTATTTCTTTTAGGTTTTCAGATGGCTTCTTTTTTTTCTGATATAAATCAAAGTTTAGGAATAATTTGGGGTATAATGTTCTACCTCGTGTGCTCTAATCTAGGTAGCTATTTTGTGTGGACCTAGGTATGACACACATATTAGTCATTATAACTCTCAGAAAGTATTAGAATGGACACCATGATTGGGGTTTGTATAGAGCGTATGTACGATATATGTAGTTCCAAGCATTTTCTGAAGTTCCTGAACAAATCCTCAAGTTATACTTTTTGAGAGGTGATTGTTTACCTGTGACTTCTGAGACAGAATTCAGTTAACCATCAATTGTCTATATCAAAGGATCTTAATACAGGCAATTTTGACCCCCAGCCTGGAGACATTTGACAACATTTGGGGACATTTTTATTTGTCACAACTGAGGGAGTATTACTGGTGTCTTTTGGGTAGAGGCCACAGGTGCCGCTTGACATTGTACGATAAATAGGACATCGTCTACAAAAATAGTTACTTGGGTGTAGCTACTAGAAAATTTAGAAAAAAAAAAATAAGTACTTGGCCCAAGGTGTTAATAGGACCAACGTTAAGAAGCCCCGGATGAGGGCCTTTAGTTTCTGGGCACTTTGTTATCTGATGCCCCACCTGCTAATGCGCTAATGTTTATCTGACATCCTTTAGAGATGGGTCTGATTTATTTATTTTTGTATTAGTTTTATTTTATTTAAATTCGATGAATTAACATGTGGTCTGTTATTTGCTTCAGAGGTAGAGTTCAGGGCGTCATCACTTGCATGCAATGCCCAGAGCTCATGCCGTCACATGCCCTCCTGAGTGCCCATCCCCCAGTCACCTCATCCCCACAGCAACCTTCAGTTTGTTTCTTTCCTCAGTTTTCCCTCCCTTCTGTTATGATCCTCTGCACTTTTTCTTATATTCCACATATGAAGGAAACCATATGACAATTGTCTTTCTCTGATTAACTTATTTTTCTCAGTCTAATACCTTCTATTTCTATCCCCCTCATTGCAAATGGTATTTATTTTTTCTGATGGCTGAGTAATATTCGATCATATATCTGTACCACATCTTTTTTTTTAAGATTTTATTTATTTATTTGACAGAGAGAAACATAGCTAGAGAGGGAACACAAACAGAGGGAGTGAGAGAGGGAGAAAAAGGCTTCCCATCGAGCAGGGAGCCTCTTGTGGGGCTCAATTCTGGGACTCCGGGATCATAACCTGAGCTGAAGGCAGATGCTTAACAACTGAGCCGCCCAGGTGCCCCAGTACCACATTTTCTTTATCCACTCCTCTCTCAGTTGGCCTTTTGCCTCTTTCCATTGTTGGACTATTGTGGACATTGCTGCTATGAACACTAGGGGGCCCCGCCCCTTCATATCACTACATCTGTATCTTTGGGGTAAGTACCAGAATGAAATTGCTGGGCTGTAGAGTAGCTTATTTTCATGTTTTTGAGGATTATCCGTACTGCTTTCCAGAGTGGCTGTATCAGCTTGCATTCACATCAACAGTATAAGAGGGTTCTCCTTTCTCCACATCCTCACCAATCTGGATTCTTTCTCCAGACTGTAGAAATTAAATGAGTGACAGAGGATCAGCTCTAAAAATGCCTTTGATTGCTTTGATGGATCAACACTAGGCAGGAGGTCTGGGTTTGTGCCCTGGATGTGTTCCTTCAGAAGAACTAGAGGAGAAGATGTGTCTTCTGTTAACTGACAAACACCTGTTTCCTATACATACCATCCACCTCCTGACGTACTTCCCAGTGCCACGGTGGGGGCACCTCTGGTAAACCATTACGGCAGAGAATCAATGCTCAGCACGTTCAGCTGATCCTGAGCTCCACATAGAGTAGCCCACAGATCTGCGGAAATGATGCATTGCACTCCATAGTCTCTGATCCCTTCTACATTTATAAGAAGTGGCTTCAGAGTCTCCCATATTGTCCTAGAAAAAAAGCAGTATCCACAGGCTAGTTCAAACAAGAGTTTCTTGGGAGTATTCTCTATGCTTCAGTTCTTAGGGTATCTTTTTGACCACACAGAGGCAATTTTAAATGAATCATGACTCTAACTATTCTACATTGGGTTATATTTAAGAAAACTGTTCTCCTGATACTCATTTTGAAAAAAATATCTTCTTTGAAATTTTATCCCTCCTCAGAGAGATTTATATGTTCTTGGCCTTCACGACTGAGATTCCCTGGTGAGCCCTTCTGAGCTTTATATTCAGAGATTATTGTATTTGCCACATTTACTTTAAATGATGAATCTTTATGTGTATATTTCCAAAAGCCTTAAGGCAATAGATAGACCTTACAGAAATCAAATAAAGAAAAATACAGAAGGAAAGAAAGGTCTTGATGTACTCAATAATCAATAACCTTTATTTTAGGATCTGGTCAAAATCACAGTCTTTCAGTAAATATAAACTAGGTGTGGAATGTTGGCTTCCATGGTTTATGGATAAATAATGTTGGGGCTGCACTACAAGAACCGACTTAGTTGAGGAAGGGCAAAGTCGGAGAAGAGGAGAGTTCCGTGGTCCACAGCACTGGTTTAAGCTTAAGCAGCCCCCTAGCTCTGCCTGTTCTTCTCGTGCTGAGCTGTTCAGCTTATGGGAGCAGCGGCTACATGACAGTCTCCTCTTGGGCAGTTCCCTACACTATTGAATCGATCATTTCAGATTGTGAGTTTCAGAGGAAAAGCTTTCTAAAAGCTTTCTGTTTGGATTCACAGTATTGTAGACAAGGACCATATGCTCTGTGAAATCACCTCAATTTAAAAAATTTCAACCTGTAAAGTCAGGCTAAGTGTCTCATACCAGACTGTTGCCTGGGTAGATGGGTTTAGAGAGTGTAGACATAGATAGCATAGGTAATGTCAGCGCGGCTCTTTTGGAGGTGAGCTTGGCAGTATATTCTAAAAATAAAAACACACGTATCCCAGATGCAGAGCTCCGTGTGTGGCTGCCTGTCCTAAGGCCGTGCTGCACAGGAGAAGAACAGTCTAGACTGTTCTAGAAGGAAGACCTGACGTGCTGGCTCCCCCGGAGATGAGTCCAGGTGTTGTCTCTGGTTCATCCATTTCTCTCATCTCTCCTTGTCAATCCATCAGCAAGACTTTTAAAACATGTAGTTAAACAAAAAGAAACTAATAAAAAAAACCTAAAAAATACTATCTAACAGCTAAACAAAATAAAACTTTTTTTTCTAAAAGAAAAACTTTTTTTCTAAAAGAAAGAGATGCAACTGTGTGAGCCGAGATGAAAACAAACGTCCCCACTATAACCTCTCAAACCAGGAAAGGGGCGGCCAATGGTTTTGTAAAATGATAATTATTGGGTTAAGAGGAAGTCTATGTCCTTGGGGCGCCTGGGTGGCTCAGTGGGTTAATCCTCTGCCTTCGGCTCAGGTCATGATCCCAGGGTCCTGGGATCGCGGCCCGCATCAGGCTCTCTGCTCAGCAGGGAGCCTGCTTCCTCCTCTCTCTCTGCCTGCTTGTGATCGCTCTCTCTGTCAAATAAATAAGTAAAATACTAAAAAAAAAATAAGTCTATGTCCTTTCATCAGTACACCAATTTATGTATAAATGCATACTAAGAGACTGGAAAGCAGCCTTCAAACCCAACAGCAGCAGTTTCTCCTGACAACGGTGCTGAGGCACAATCAGGCCCCTGTCTGAGGAAGACATATTTAAGCAGAAACCTGGATGATGAGGAGAAAGATGCCGAAAAACTTGAGGGAACAGCTTTCTAGGTGGAGAAAACAGCCAGCATAAGGGCCATGGGCAACAAGAGGAAAAGACATGAAGTCAGGGAGGCCCATCTTCAGCTTAGCCAGTGGCGGTGGGACTTGAGGGGCCATTCGGCTGTCTCGAGAGTTCCCAGTCCAGTGACCCTGGTGGGAATCTGTTAGAGACCTTGACGCCTATGATTAAGACATAGGGTTTCTATTTTGAAGAAAGCTTTCTAAAGGTAGGAGCAGGGCAGGTGGGATCTTGGCCAGCTCTTGTGGAAGGTGGAGGTAGTTTGTAGGAGGGCTCAGTGGGAAAGAGCGCAGTGACAACACAGAGGACATCCTGAGGTGCTTGAATGTGAAAGGGGAGGGACACAGGTGAACACACAGATCCGGGGTATTTGAGTAAAGGGAAGTGCTATTCATGAAGATGGGTTTGATAGAGAAGGCCAGACTGTACACTGGTGTCTTCCTGGGACTGTGAGTTTTAGCTCCTAAATGCATAGCTAGATCCCTACCCCTGGAGCCGGTGAGAGCAGCTGATCCCACCTGAATGCATCTCAGCATTAGCAATTAGAAATAAAGTTTAAAATTTTGGAAATAAAATAAGTCCATCACCCATTTACCCAATTGGATGATGGGCATTAAGGAAGGCACGTGAAGTGATGAGCACTGGCTGTTGTCGGCAGCTGATGAACCACCGACATCTACCTCTGAAACCAATGACGTGCTGTCTATTGGCTGATTGAATTTAAATTAAAAAATAAAGTAAAATCCAACGCTAGAACTATCAGTGGAATAATAAGATTCACCTGGTATTTTATTTATTTGTTTGTTTGTATTCCCGGTGTCATCGTTTGGGTCTCCCAGCACGCTAAATATCTGTTGGCTATCTACGATAAATGATCGCATACTCTTTGTAGAGGTCATGAGTCAATCATATATATTTGGACACCTTGAACCATGGCGTTTTTAAAAGACATGACCAGGAAGCAATGGTGAGCACTGAACAAAGATCTCCCTACTGGAAGCTCGGTGGATTTCAAACAGCGCTATTAATGAATCAGCGGGTCCTTCTATGGGAAGAAAAGTACTAGTAGACAAACTGGATACAGAAAACAAGGTAAATAATGTTTTAATTGTTTGCAGAGGTTACTGTGGATCTGTGCCAGAACCAAACTTGTAATAATACTTTTTGTAAAATAAGTCCAATATTTCATTTGGATTTAATCATAATTGTATATAGATGGTGATTAGCCAAACAGCAATAAAGTTAAATTAAGCACAATGATTATCAATATTATTAAAGGTAGAAAAATCTAAAAAAAAAAAAATGCCTACAAAAGAAAAAGAAAAAAAAATTCTTACAGTGTAGAGATATATTTCTGATTCTTTTGCTATAGCAGTCTTTACCTTAGAACATTTCTCATTTTATCTAGAACTCATCTCCATACTTTTTACCAGAGCAACAGGAAGGATTTAAAATTATAAAAGCACAGAGCTTCATGCTTTTATCTTGATTCATGATCTTTTTAAAATTTTGATATACTGTTCATGGCTTTAAAGAATAGGCGCTGCATGAATCTTGTAGAAGGTAATTTTTTGAGAGAGAGAGAGAGAGAGAGAGAGAGAGAGAGAGAGAGAGGAGGGACAGGTGGAGAAGGAGAGAGAATCTTAAGCAGGTTCCACACCCAGGGCGGAGCCCAACATGGGGCTCAATCTCATGATGCTGAGTTCATGACCTGAGCTGAAATCAAGAGTCAGATGCTTAGTCAACTGAGCCACCCAGGCACCCTCAGTAGAAGACAATTTATCCAGGACTTTACCCATTAAAAGCATGCAAACAGTATAATTACTCTGAAATAATAATTTTCCATTTAGCAGAATCAGTGCCATTGTGAAGATTGACTAAAGATACCCTTTGGTGTGAATCATTCACGACCATGGAGTCTGTAGGGCTCTGAGGGCAAGCTGGTGGCCAGTCCACGCCAGTGGACACAGACTGAGTGTTGGGGATGGCAATGGCTGGGTCTAAATCATCGCTGTTAGAATCATTTCTTGTAAAATTCCCTGAATTTAAAAGAACAAGAGTCATTTGTTTCAGAGCAGAAGACATTCTCAAAGAAAGGGAAATTGGGAAGGAAAGTCCTGCCAAGAGTGTCTGGCCTCTGATGTACCTTCCCCGGGGGCTCATTTGTCCACACCAACCTCTCCTTTCCTTTCTGGGGATGCTCCATCAGGAAACCCTGAGAATGCATGCATTGGACATGCCCATCTTCAGAGAGCAAGGATTTCTTTTTTAAGAAAATGAGCATGAGTAGGTGTAGGAATCTTTTTTCATTATATTATTTTATTTTTTCAGTGTTCCAAGATTCACCGTTTATGCCCCACACCCAGTGCTCCATGCAGTACGTGCCCTCAGTACCCACCACCAGGCTCTCCCATCTCCCCCCCTTCCAAAACCCTCAGTTTGTTTCTGAGTCCAATGTCTCTCATGTTTCATTTCCCTCCCCGATTAGAAATCTTAATTTTCTGTGTAAAAATTGCCATATGAGCTTATAGAATGTGTATATTTCCTTTCTGTTTCAAATTGCCTTAGATTCCTTTGATTGATGAGAAATGAAGACAGGCTCTTCATATATTTATATCAACTAGAACGTGTTATGAGACATGGATTTTTGAATCTCATTTCTTCCAATCTATTTTATATCTTCCATAGTACCAAACTTTATGAGCCAAAACATTTCCTTTAATTATCTTTCTCTATTGTATTCAACATATGTGAATTGTGCAAAACTTATCAATTCACATCAGGTCAGATCCTAACCATCAGTAGTTAATGACTTTCTAATATACTAGCCAAGTCAGGGTATTAGTTTTCTGCTATCTGAGAGCTGTGAAATCCACCAGCAGTTCCTTGAAAGTAATAAGGAAACAGGATTCTCTATTTTCAACACACACACACACGTGTGTACATGTGCACACACACACATCTGTTTGACCATAGAAGTACAAAGAGTCATACTATATTTGCTAATTGCTGTTACACACAAGTATCACAAGTATCGTGTGTAGACTAGTAGTTGGAGCTCATATTTATGTTGATTTTTAACCCAACAAAAAGTAGCAGAGGAAAGGTAAAATGTGGAAGATAAAACAGAGATTTACACATCTCAGGATACTTCAAGACATTTTAGTCTTTGAAGTGTCAGGGAAATTATTGAGTATCCAATAAGAGTTACACCTGGTGCTTTCTTTGACTGATGAGAACCAAGAAAGAGAAAGACAGAAAGATTAAGCAGACCTTAAAATCCATATGACTAAATAAAACTGTCCTTATTTACTAACATCAGGGACTGTTACCAGAATAGCCAACAGCTAGAGCAAATTGCAGAAATGGTGATGCATCTTGACCGTCATGGTGCAGAGAACGAGATGTCTGGCAGGAAAATGAGGTGAGATGTTGGAATTAAATTATATTAATGGATAAGATATAAAAGATAAATGAAAACCTTATTCTTAAACGTTGTTCTTCCAGTAAATAAATCAGAAAGGGAGTTGGTAGTAGCTTGCTTTTCCATCACTGATTATGTGATTAACTGCTCTTAAGACTTCAGTCCCCCCCGTCCCTCTCTCTCTCTGTCCCTCTCTCTCTCTCTGTACCTCTCACTCTCTCTGTCCCTCTCTCTCTCTCTCTGTCCCCCTATCTCCCTCTGTCCCTCTCTCTCCCTCTGCCCCCCTCTCTCCCTCTGTCACCCTCTCTCCTCTGTCCCTCTCTCTCTCTCTTTTTTGTAACTTCAACTCCAGCACCACTTCAACCTTGCTCTATATAAGGGGGAAATCTTGGGACTGATAACTATGATGTGCACATATTTTCTCAGGAATATAAGAAAAACATTTACTCTATAAAAAGACACTCTATGTAAACAATATCTTCGTCTTTCAAACACAGTGTTGATTTTTGCCACCTTCTGGACCTGGAAAGTTCTCTAATATAATAAAACAAAATGGTGTTTCTTTTTTTAATTTATTTTATTTTTTTATTTTTTACTTAACCCTGCAACCTTATATCCCTTTGACAATATATTTTTTGAAAGATTTTATTTATTTATTTGACAGAGAGAAACACAGCCAGAGAGGGAACACAAGTAGGGGGAGTGAGAGAGGGAGAAGCAGGCTTCCCGCTGAGCAGGGAGCCCGATGTGAGACTTGAACCTGGGTCTCCAGGACCATGACCTGAGCTGAAGGCAGAAGCTTAACCAACTGAGGCACCCAGGCGCCCCAATACATTTTTTTTAAAAAAAGATTAAACTCATATATAAGTATGTTCTCTGATCACCTTGGAATTAGTTAGAAATGAAAAGCAACATGCTGTTTAGGAAAATATTTGGCAATATATTTATTTATTTATTTATTTATTTATTTATTTATTTATTTATTTTTGTTTTTTTAATTACATTACTTTATTTTTTCAGTGATCCAAGATTCATTGCCCAAGCCCCACACCCAGTACTCCATGCAATACGTGCCCTCAGTACCCACCACCAGGCCCATCCATTCCCTGGCCCCCTCCCTTCCAAGATTCTCAGATTGTTCCTGAGTCCAAAGTCTCTCATGTTTCATCCCCCTCCCTGAGTTACCCCAGTTCCCATTTCTTTAACTGGAAAGATTTGAGATGAGAAGACTGACTAATTAGGTAGAGTAAACATCACACCTTTATTTTGCTCTTGGCATTTATTTGCTGTAATATGACTGACCTCTCCAACCACTGTCTAGAATGAAGAACCAGCTCTGGTTCCTATCTGGTTTCCTTTCAGATAACTCCAGCCTGCAGGAAGGGAGGGGCAGAGAGAGTGAGAGAGACAAGAGATATGGACAATGTGTCTTCTATTATTAAAAAATAATGATTGGTCTTGGAGATGTGTTTCAGTCTGGGTTGTAGCGACGTGATTCTCCGGGGCATTCTTCGGGAATTAGAAGGGTTCCTTGTGATCCTGAGAAAGGAAGGCATGTCACCCTTGAGGAAAATCTGATATTACCAATGAAATCAAAATTTACAAAACACAGTAAAGATAAGGCAAGCCCTTCACTTTTTATAAAAATTCACTACTAGTGAGCTCTCCAACATCCTGCTCTGGGTCAGGGATGGATTTAATTACTTTTTCATTTATGATATGCATAACATCTGTGAAAAAAATTATTGACTTCTATGACACGGGCGTGATTTCTTTAAGACCAGATTGCCCCAGGCATAGTGAAAGGCCACCTGGGTCCCACAAAGCTTGATCCCAAGATGGCTGCGTCCTACCCAAGACCAGCAGCCCTGTGGGCAGAGGACGTGGTGGTTAGGAAAGTTTTAATACTTCATTGATTCACAAGTGTCTCTTTGGAATAGCCACACATATTTTTCCTGTGCTTAAAAATATCTTACGACCGTACTCCCTGTCCATTCCCTGAAATGGGTCAGCAGCTAGCTCAGGGTTATAATATGAACACAGGAAGGCTTGTCGATTTGCACAGCTGTGAGCTACTGGGGACACAGAGCCCCAGGACTGGGGAGTTGGGTGAGCTGGAAACCCTCTTGTTGCTCAGAAAGGGTTCACAGCGCATCTGTCACACAATCCTTAGTGAAAAATGCATGCAGGACATGAGTCATGTTTAAAAAATTAATAAAGCAACAAACTATACTTTATACTTATGATGGATTATTGAAAAAAATTAATCATCTTTTTTATTGGACACCAAAGAAATTTTCTCAAAGAAAGGAATGTTTGGAGAAAAAAAAATCTAAGCGATGCATAAAAATATCAAAATATCTCTGCTGATATATACTCCAGGTCTTAGGACAGTTGGTGACTGCTACTCCAAAATAGCTTAGTGGAGTAACGTGTAAAGTCTTGGGGCTCCATTCCCTTTATTTTCCTTTTGTTGCATGTAATTGTGATTTGAGTAAGATCTGCTGCCGCATCTCCATCTGTGAAAGCAGCTTGATGGAGAAGCCCACAGAGCTGTTTGTGGTTTGGTGGAGCTTAGAAATCAACAGAAAATTAAGACCAAGTGCCGAATGCATGCCCCAACATCTTTTTATAGATGGGCCCCAGGAATGCACATTCACTGAAGCATACCCTTTGAAAACCCTAGTCACTTATATGTTTTCCAGAACTATTGATGTGTAACCCACCATTAACATATGGCCAATGTAGATGACACAACCCTACAAGCATGTCCGCATACCTCAGAGCCGGCTTCCCTTCATGTGGGTAGGGTGAGCTATTTGAACAGGAAAGCCCCCAAAGATGAAGGGGGGAATGCCTACAGCTTCCAAGAGAGGAAAACTTTGATCCACCCTGAGGCATTGTTTGAAGAGGCTTGTCATTGCGTTCTTTCTCTTGACTCCAGGTCTGACACACCCTCTCTCCTCCCACGTTAAGGGCAAAGTTGGTCTTCTGGTCTTCCCTTGTGAAAGTCACGCACACTAACAGCCAATGCATCACACAGAAGGTGTATCTGGAGCCTTCGCTGTGTCTAAGCACCTTCCACGCCTGGTTCCCTCTCCTTCCTCCAGTGAATGGGTACTCATTTTGCAGATGGGAGCAGGCTGCCTTGAGATGCCAGACGTGTCCCAGGTAATGAATGTAGAGAAGTCAGACTCACCATTAGAGCAAACGCAGCTTCTCTGACATCACAGCCCAGCCCACAATCGGTTGGTTATTCCATGGGACTTGTCCAGAATTCCCTCGCTTGTGAGGTCAGGCTAAGGTGGCCATCAAGCATGAAAACATGGCATGTGCCATTTCTTCATGAAGACCACATGCCACATACAAACAAAACAAAACAATACAACTTTTTTTTTATTTTCTTTTACTTCTTATTTGTTTAAGTAAACGTTATGTCCGACATGGGGCTTGAACTCAAATCCTGAGATCTAGAGTCAGCTGTTTCACCACCGAATGAGCCTGCCAGGCAGCTCCCAGATTAATCTGGACACATAGTAATTTGAATTTCACATAAGGAAAAACAGATTCTCTTTATAATTTGTTAGACTCTCTTTCTGGATTAGATAGCTGCCAGTTATAGGACACAAATCCGGGCATTTCCCAATGAAAAGAACAGGTCTTGCTACCTCCAGCCCCAAACTACTTTTTGTTTAAACCTCTGTAGAATTAATGCAGAAATTAGGCTAAGAAAAGAACCAGACTTGGAACACAGGAAACCCTACGTGAAGCATGGTGCATTCTTCCTTCCCAATTGCTCAATTTTAAGTGAAACTCACTCTCAATTTAAGGTAGTATATTTAAATCTCATGACTTTTTGTCATCAGAAATGTAACTACATTTTCTCACTGAAGTATGTAGTTCCTCCTAAACGTGTTTGTCTTTAATGAAGATATTGCATTCTTTGTTCAGCAATACTTCTGAATCCCATCATGGAGAGACAAAAAAATCAAAACCAAAGTCAAAATAGACCCAAAATTCTCTACCTGACAATTGTGAAATAATGTTAGTAAAATTGTTAACAGTCGTAACTATACTATAAAGAGGCAAAACAGAGAAAATCAATATCCAGTTGATGTATCTTATTCAATAGCATCTTATTCAGTAGCTAGTAGATAATTTCACATGTGTAATCTTATTTTAATTCTGGATTTGAACAGCTCCACTACAGATCAAAATCTTCTTTTGTATAAAAATAAAGTTAGCAGAGGGTCAGTCAGTGTGTGTTCACTTTACTAGGAGCTCTTGTTAGGGGTTCTAAGAATTCAAGACTTGGGAAGAACTAAGAAGTCAGGGTTGTAATATCGGACACTGGGATCAGGCTGACACAGACAAACTTGGGCAACGTCACATAACGTGATATGAGAAGGTCGATTTAAGTGGCGTGACCTGTTGAGGAAACTCTCTAATGGAAAAGAGAATTTTGTACAGAGAAACAACCAAAGCTATAGACCTCTTATTTCTTGAGAAGGAAACAGTTTTAGACAATACCAGCTCCTTCTCACTTTCAGTCTTGGTCATGTCAGCCCTCATGCAAGCACCCTTCAGTGGGCCCTGGGCTCCTGGCGGGGGCTTACTCCCAGCGATCTGTGCATTCCATGTCGATGCATCCCAAACGGAATGCCCCATACATGACAAGAGATAATGCTCAGTTTCATGGCAACAGTCCAGAAGTTTTGGCAAAAGATGCTTAACTTTCTTCTCCCTTTTATGTCTATTCGTTCCTTGCTTTTCTCTTGGTGAGCATACAATAAAAACAGCACTAAAACTCAAACAAAAACCAATAGGAATGGTCTTACTTAAGAAAACATCAGTGGTGTTCTAAAGAAAGCTCTGTGGTTTCAAATCCAAGCCCCGCCCTGCTCTGATCCCAGCCCCCTGCCCCATCCTCTGCAGTCCCCGGGACCTTGGCCATCCCTGGATCCCTCTTGGTGCCCTGGGTTGTGATGCAGAGAATGAGAGAGGGCACTCGCTAGCTCGCTTCTCTGTGGCTTCCTGATCTGAATGTCCATGTGCTCTCTGTCTGGTCTATCCGTGGGCCTGAGGACGCACTGCTGGCTCTGGCAGCTGCTCTTCTCCTGGTTTCCTTAATCTGATGTTAGGAGCACTTTCCTCCTCTTCTGACTCCCCCGCCCCCCTCCCCATGGGGACATACCCCTCAGGCAGCTTTTGTGACTTCTACCTTGCCCCATGACCAACCTTCCACTGCTCTTGGGGGCTAAGAATCCCCGAGGACCAGAGTCTAAGGACCCTGTGGCTCATGCGTTGTCCACAGTGCTTGGCTCCCAGCTGGACGCACACAGTTGTTCATGCATGGGGAAAGAAGGAAGGAGAATGCTCCTACGACAGCGCCCCCCCTCCCGGCAGTCTTAATTCTCTATTAAAAGTAGCAACATTACACGTAAGGGGCCTTATTACTGGAAGGTTCCTTGACAAAAACAATATTAAAAATACATGTAAGAGGAAATTATTGTCTACTTTGGATGATTAGTTAAATCTCGTCAGGGACAGATGAGTGAAACAACGGGCAATTTTATGTTACAAAAGTGCTCTCGATTTTTGTTATTAGTAGGGATGAAAAAAGTTGGCAATGCTAAGATCATTGCTTGATTTGGCACTGAAAGCTTTCTCATTGTGTCAAAATAAAACATTATTGTTCAGGATGTTTTCTTATCTTGATGTTCTGGAGATTGACTGTGTTTTGTAAGTGGGGCTATGTTACCGTTTTATTTCTTAACGTACTTGTGTTACCTGATTAAGCCACCACGGAACAATCAGGAGATTTTCATTACTGGGTGAATGATTACATTGGCAAGAGAAGGCAAAAGAATCTGGCAAATATAAAAGAACAGACACAAGAAACTTAATTATGTTTTGAAGGGTCTGTTTTGCGGAGATGGCGGTTGACCAGGGTAAAGTGACCACAGGCTATGGGAACACTTTACAAATAAGCCACCAGAGGAAGGTGTCTGAGCGCTTATGACCTGAAGGGAGCCCTGAAGCCTGGATCCTTCAGTTTCCTCCCTGGCTTTCAGAGGGGAAGTCTCCCCAGCTCAAACAAGCCTGCCTCGTCCTCGACAAGGTGCTGTAAGTCCTGCCGGTGCCCATTGGTATAGGTGCCGTTGCTCTAAGGGAACTACCATGTGGATATTCCCAACTATTTTTTTTTTAAAGATTTTATTTATTTGACAGAGAGAAACACAGCCAGAGAGGGAACACAAGCAGGGGGAGTGAGAGAGGGAGAAGCAGGCTTCCTGCCGAGTAGGGAGCCCGATGTGAGACTCGATCCCGGATCTCCAGGATCATGACCTGAGCCGAAGGCAGTGGCTTAACCAACTGAGCCACCCAGGTGTCCCGGATATTCCCAACTATTTCCTCCATCTGACACAGCAGGGATGGGGCTCGTGATCTGTCCCACAGGTAAGATGTCACCATATGTTCTCCTTTCCAGAAGTCTGTCCTTGGAAATTAACACACTTCTCCATGGTCAGTGGATCAAGAGGAAATCTCAAGAGAATGTGTATAAAATTACAGTATGAAAATTTGGGAGACGCAGTTATAACAGGGCTGAGGTGGGGGGAGTACAGCAGGAACTTCCTATGCTAGGGAAGCAAGCAGTTCTTTCCCGAGTCTCTCCCCGTCAGTAGAACACCAGGGCACTGGTGGAATTGTGCCCCCAGAGAGAGATGTGGAGGCCCTAACCTAAGCCCCACGACCTGTGTATGTGACCTCAATTGGCAATCGAGTCTTTGTGGATGTAATCTAGCTAAGACAAAGTCATGGTCCTGAGACCAGGGTCCTGCAAGGTGAAGGAGATGTGGACATAGGCACACAGGATGAGGCTCAGCGATGACAGAGGCAGAGATGGGCAGATACGCGGCCTCCAAACTGAGTCCCCCAAGAATACTACTGATCACTAGAAGCCACAACAAGGATGAGGGAGCCTCCACTGGAGTCTGTGAGGGCAACGTGGCCCTAGTGACACCTGAATTTCATCCTTCCATCCCCGGGTCTGTGAGAGAAGAAATTTCTGTTGTTGTCAGGCCTCTCTCTTCCGGCAGCCCCAGGAGACTTGTACACATGGGCATCACTTTTGAAGAAGTATCAGACCCCACTTGCCTAACCTGTCCTCAGAACCAACTTAGGTCACAGAATACAAGCTTCTCAGTGTCCAGACAGCCACAGTTCCATGTTTTACGGACCCTCACCCCCGCCCTTGCCAACCCACACCTTGGGAAGGCCACATCTACTGTCTCCTGCACCGTCAGGGCAGGGAGATTGATTGAACACACTCCCGTCTATACACGCACCAGTCCTGCTGGGATGTGCTCATCGTGAACACAAGGACCCCTGTCCTCCTCAACCTCCAGCTCCGGTTTTCTCTTGGCTCCTAGGACTTGTTCACTTTGGGAGCAGACATCCTCCCTGGCCTATGCAGTCTGCTGTCCTCTGTGACTCACAGTGTCACCAGTTCCCATGTGAGGTCATGCGGAAGTGAGGCCTAACTCCAGAGCCAGCGTCTACACAGCTGGTCTGCGTGCAGGGCCGCCCTCTTCCTGTGGTGCTGATCTCCCACCCCCCACAACATTTCTAACCTTAGCTCTTCCATGTGTACTCCTCTGGGTCGGGCTGCAACCCCATACTGGAGGGGAAAGGAGCTGATAAATTGTCACCCCAGACTGGGAGAACCCGGCAACACTCTTCTAGGGTAATATTTCCAATTTCACAAGTAGAAAGTCTTTCAACCTAGCTCATCACGTCACAATAAAATATCTGGGGGGTGGGTTTGGGAGTGGGAGGTGAGTGGGTGAACCCCTGGCCCCTCATACTCTTGGGAGGCTTTTGCCCTAGAACTGCTCAAAACTGTGTCCGTTTAGAAGCCACATGAGGAGAATGATCTATCTTACAATGAACTTGAAACACAGCGAGTATCCAGGAGTTAGGAAAGCTAAGCCCCTCTCCTCTCATGCATTCTTACACTGGGCCTGTGGCATGGGAAGCCAGCAAAATCTATCAGGGTGTGCCTGTAAATACGCTGGTTTCATTGACTCAAACCCAACTACGTCAAAGACCTTCCCTTACGTGGTCTACACTATTTCTCCCCAGGAGATAACTTTTGTTAGCTGGAAGGATGGCTCAAGACAGAGTTCATACTGAACACCTCCAAGCCTGAAATAAACCAGTTAAAACTTGAAGAGCCGTGTTTCCAAGGCTGATTTTGGACATACACATTTATGAGAGTTTTCATTATGTTCAAATCAAATTCATGGGACACAGTTGTACTCTGTGGGACTTAACGTACTCCTTCGAAATACACTGAGATTCCTGAAGTACACATTTAATGAACCAGCAAGCCCTTGTTTAACAGACTTCCTGGGATACTTCCCTTTTTGTTTTCTTTCCTAGAGGTGAGTTCAACCGATGGCAACCACCTTTTACATTGATTTAGTCTACTGAGAGATGGAGCGTTTATACATAAAGCACTTTTTCACTTTTTATGAAAATGATGAGTTATCAACATTTTGCTTGAAGGCACGAGATACAGCCCCATCTTCTTTCAAATGCATTAAATATGCCAGAGACCCAGCTGTCAATACCATTGTGGAGTAAATTTAATTTCCAGAGTCAATATAGAGCCAGCTGCATTAAGCATAAGATAATTCTGGCACATTATTAATTGGAATGGCCATGTAAGGCATTGTCTAGACAAGATATAAGCCCAAGTTTTCATGGGCAATCTGTACATAAAATGAAGTATGCCAAGGTTGTAAAGAATACTAATAACACTGATCTGGCTTATTAACCAATATTGATTGCTTTTATTCTGACACGGTCCAGAAGCCTCAGAGGTGAAATGCTGAGATGTTCAGCACTAGAGCTCTTATTCCAACATTCAGTAAATATTCGAAAGCAGTCGCAAGGTGCAAGACATGAAGGCTTCCTTTCTTTCTTTTTTTTTTTTTTAAGGCAGAAACTCAATTTGCAATTCCCCCCCAAAAATGGTAGCATGGTTCTGGATTTCTGTATGCTGGGAGGTATTACCACTATTAAACCTTGCAACAGCTGGCAACACTTCCTGCTCATGAACATTTTGATTGGTAACTGCACGACCAAGTGCCTCCCAGAAACCATTCCTCCCTCTCTAGGTCCTGTTCCTGCTCAGTCTTATGCAACATTAATCACTGATATTAACTGCAGCCTTCTAAACTGGGTGTGGTTTACAACCTGAAGTCAAGACAGCGGCCCATCCAGCATGGGTTTAGAAGGTCTGTCGTTGGTAGTCTCCAAGAAACGAGTGTCAAAACACTCACTCTCCTGTCTGTCCCTGGGGCCAGAAGGTGGCCAGAAGGTGGCAAGCGTTGCCCATTGTTAACACCGGGAGAACCAGCAGTTGTGCTGGGCACTACTCCGTGCATAGGTCGTTGTAGGAAAGCATGCATCCTACAGACAGATGGGCCTGCACTAAAATCCCGTGGCTACACCTTATCAGACATGTAGCTGCTGTCAACGAGACCCTTGATTCCGTGGGACTCAGTTCCCTCCAATTCAACTGAAGAAGAGTCACTGATTCATATTACTCAGGGTTCCAAGAGAAAGCAAAACCACTCTACGTATTTCAAATGGGGAAATTCAAGCAGGGAAGGTGGTGAAGTAGCCCAGAGACCAGCTGTGGCAGGACACTCTGCCATCCCTTAACTGTGGAGTGTGGGGGGTTATGTTAGCAAACCCTAAGTTGAGGCTGGAGCTCTGGCCATGGAGCATTATCAGGGAGGACTTAAAGACCTTCAGAAACACTTTCAGAAACCTAGAGGGTGGCATGAAATACTCTGACTCCTCCTTTTCTCCATCATTCAGCCAGCAGACAGAAGCCAAAGACAAATGAGGCAGAAGGATATGGCCTGGCTGGCCAGTACTGAGGCAGTGGCCCACACAGGGCTGGAAGAGACAAAACAGAGAGAATGTCTGCTTCCCATGGAGTTGTCTCTTTCCTTTCATAGAATTATCAATACAGTGGATCTCTAACTTACTGCACCTTTTGCTAAAACCATTGACAGAGGTGGCTTGCAGACATCCAGAGTTTAAGAGTGACCATGACAACCCTGGCTGGGGTCAGATCTATCATCTGACACTCATCTGAATGCCATGAGTGTCTCGGAGGCCATGGAGAATAAACACAAGGAGACAAATGGTGGATATGAAGACTCCTTTTGTAGCTCTCGATAATTACATCAGCCTACCACTGCACCGGGACAGGAGACTCGGGCAAGCCAATCCATAGGAGTTGTTTTAATACAAGAATTCCATGCCGAAATGAATAAAATATCCTTGGCTAGAGAATGTCTTTTTTTCCCCCTCTATGAGTAGAGCTCTATCAGCTTCTCTTTTCATACCGATAAGCAGTTTGTTATCCTACAAGTGAGCTAGCACTAGCCATCAGAAGGCATGGATTCCGGTCAATGACTTGCCATTACTAGATGCTACTCCTAAGATTCAGTTTTTTCATTCGGAATACATGCTCTTGCTATGAGAGTTAACAAGGTGAAACACAAAAACACAAAATCTTCTATTCATATGAAATAGCAATCCTTTCCGGAAAATCCAAGGGTTTAAGAGTAAATGAACTAAGCAGATTTCCATCCAGTATCAAAGGCTCTAGCAGGGACCGTTCCAGGAATTTGGGAACACAAAGGAGAGGGGGACCTTAATTTCTAGTCTAATGGAAGCGTTTGGGCGAATAATTATTTTACAATGTAGTAAGTGCTAACTTTATTAATAATACAGAGAGAATTGTCCTTGTCATGAGATTCTCTGCATATGCAACAGATAAATCACTCTTCCCAGGACACAGCTATACACACTTCTCATGTTGACTCTGTGAGTGGGTACTGTAGAGGGTCAAGTATCTACCATGTGTCTCTCTCCATCTAGAGTAGAGCAGGGATGAACAGGCATTTGCCTGTTACAGAAAAATCCTGTACATTGCTTTTCTTCAACTACAACGAGTTCATTGTGGTAGAATAATATTCTGTGATTTATATCTTAAATTTGAAAATTTTTAAGCAATTTTGTTCAGTCTTCTTACTGTATAACTACTATGCTTTAAACATTTATTTGGGGTGCCTAGGTAGCTCAGTTGGTTAAAGCTCTGCCTTCAGCTCAGGTCATGGTTTTATGGTCCTGGGATTGAGCCCAGTACCAGGCTCCTTGCTAAACAAGGAGTCCACTTCTGTCTCTTTCTCTCTTTCTCTGAAATAAATAAATAAAATTTTTAAAATATGAAAAAAAATCTATTCATGTAATTTTTCACCTCTTCTAATAAGAACCCAGAGCACTGTATAATTTATATAAAGGGATAACTCAATAGAAGGCAAATTTGGAGTAAAGGGGACAAAAAGAAGACCAAGTCTATAGCACAAAGGTAAAAGGACCCTTAAACAAACATTACTGAAGATTCCTGGTTGCACAGTGGCCAAAACACAAGTCTTGAAGAGATGTAAATAGAACCGTTCCCCGCACTTGATGTCTACCAGCTAAATCAACACAGTTGCTCAAGAATATCACTCCTCCCGGGATGGGACTGGAGACAGATCCCAACACCAGTGAAGCAGCAGCTGCTGCCATCATGTCGACGAAGAATTTAATAATGAGTTCCATGAGTGAGTGCTCCGAGGTGCATCTGGGCCGCTCAACGTGCAGCCCCAATGTGCATCCAATAAGAGGCATTCTCTAGGCAGGGGTCTGCAGGGTACAGCCAGAGGGGCTGTTTTCTGTTTGTCCCTGGAACCCAGTATGGTCTTCTATATTTTTAAATGGTTATAAAAAACAAAAACAGATACAGAAACAACAAACAAAGAACCTGGGCCTGCGAACATGAGATATATGTTATCTGGTTTTTACAGAAAAGGGTCTTCCAACCTCGGCTTCCAAGCAGTCAAAACAATGAAATTTCAGCTCAGAGCTATTCGATGTCCAAAGTTAATTGACTGAGTGATTGATGATGTTGTTCAAAATATTTTCTGAGTCCTTACTAAGGGCCAGATGTTTTTCTAAGTTCTAGGGGATAGAAGGGTAAATAAAACAGAAAAGAACTCCTACCTTCCAGAAGGAGAGACAGTGAGGCCAGAAATGGGAAGCCCAGCAGTAAGCTCTTGTGCTGCAACAAGCCTAGTGTCTAGTGAGATGAGAGAACATAGTTCTTTATTATTTCTGATAGGTCCCTACGTATGCAAGGGATCTGGGATCTCTGCTGGTCTCCCTGGGCTCCTGCACCCATGAGAGGCCCAAGCTGACTGGTCCTGGCCGGGCTTGACAGGGCCACCTATGGTTGTATATACAGTGGGAAGACACAGATCCCAGGGGGGTTTGGCAGGGCTGGCTCTGAGCTCTTCCTCCTCATGCAATTAGCAGGCAGACTCAGGTGTCCCCATTCCATGATGAGGGCAGAGGCTCCAGGGAGTCCAAAAAACATGCAAACCTCTCCAGGTCCGGGCTCGGAGCGTGCACACCGTCACTTCTGCTTTCCTCTGCTAGCTAAACCAAACCAAGCCAAGAAACCAGATCTGTGGTCAGGAGACACTGCAGAATAAACTCCCCTTGGAGGGAGGGGGACAGTGCCAGGCCACAGCATGGTCCACCATCATCGCAGATGACTGAGTGTGTCACAAGGAAGTACGAAGGAAAGCGAGCGTGCAGTTTGGAGGGCCGCCGTAAGTAGGACTCAAAGCTGGAGAGGAGACCATCTGGAGGAGCCTTCCAGAACCGCAGCCAGTCCCAGGTTCATCCTGCATGGGCTGCCTGGGGTTCTGGGGGTTGACCTTCGAGAAGTACTTCTTTGATTGAGCCTGCTTCTGATAAATTGAGACACGACATGGAATTCGGTAAAATTTTACTTTGGAAAAAGCAGGACATTAGTCACCTTTCAGAGCTCACTCTAATTTGTTTCAAAGGAGAATTTACTTATAATAAGTTGAGGATTTCAGTGCTTTAGTGATAATAACTCCTTTATCAGTCATCGGTAAGGCAGGCAAATTCTCCTTGGAGTTTCATCTCACTGAATAAAACCTGCAATGGGGTCGTAAAGGTAGAGTCAGAGGAGCCAGTCCTGCATCTATAAAATCCTAGCAGGCTCTCCATAAACACAAAATCAATGATATGAGAAAACTAACTTGTCAATATATCTAATTAGGGCTAACCCTGGGGCTGGGGAGGGTTGCGAATGGAGTGTGTCACACAGAGAACGTGCAGAGCCACTGTGAGGGCAGCCGGGCGGGGGGAATGGGAGCTGTGAACGTGGGATGATGTCATCCATGCGTTTCTGCGTGATGGCTTGGGCCAGCTGTGCTGGCAGAAGACCCTGGAAACTCCTTCCTGGACACTTGGTTCCAATGAAAGCTGCTCACCACCTGCAGAAAGTAAGCCACTTTCCTTAGAAGGAAATCCTCAGTCTCTTCTCTGCAATGTGTTCCCCCTGGAATGTCATGACATATTTAGTCCTCCACAATCATTTCCTGAGTGAAGATGACTCAAGCTGACTCTTGTGTTTCTGCACACACTGTGTTGTATCATCCACTTACAGGAAAGACTTCATGCTGTACTCTTAACATATGCATGGCCAATTGACCCCTGCTACAGTGTTTTCCCCTCCTTTAATGTTTTCTTTCCTGGGTTTTTACAAAAGATTATAAAAGGGGTCTTTGCGATAATGATTTTAAATCATTCATGCGTTTTTTTTATCCCGTCTTCACACAGCCTGACATCTTGTTCATTCTTTCTGACTGGTGCTCTGCATAGAGCAGATGTTTTCACTGAGCTATGATGATTTTTAGATCTTATTCTCAGGAGGCTACAACCAATTCAGAGCCCTTCAGCATAGATGAGGCATTTAATTTGTTCTTTCCAGTAAGTTTCACCTTGTCTACGGTGGATTTCATCTGCCATCATGTTGCCCAATTACTGGGTTTTGTTCAGCCCGTCCACGATGCTTCATCTCCTCTCTGGTCTTGACTAACCTAATAATTTTGTGTCGTCAGCAAATTTCACCCTCTTGCTTCTCCATCACATGTAACATTGTTAATAATTGGCATTGAACTCTAGTACCCATACTGATGGCACCTTTGATACCAGCGGGCAGCAAGAAAGGCATGCAAAAGGGAATTTGAAGACCAAATCTTTTCTAGGTTCTGTCGACCAACCTTAAATGCTCCAGTTTTGCAAAAAAACCTATTTTGACCACTCCATCTTTTCTGCTGCTACCTCTCGATCAAACATGCACTTGGACTTTTAGTCATGTCTCTTCTTCGTTCTTTGTTTCTCTTGCTTTGCTGGGGAAAAAGCAATTTTTATATCCCAATATAATTCTACACTCTGACCAACCATCTTCTCAGAATCACCATTGTGATGTCTTTTAGCTCTAAAAAAAAAAAAAAGCTAAGATATTTTCCACAAATATTTCCATTTTGTTTCATTTTGGTGTCCCCTCTCTAGTCTTGTATAAAAACCAAACCCCAAGGGATTCTGTGATTCAAAGGGAGGACGGGAAAGCCTGTCCGGGGTTTTGAGGGTGGTGGGAAGGACAGCGTGCCATGGGGGTCATCTGCACCGGCCCTGCTCAACGTGCTTCAGCCCAGCCCACCGCCCCATCTGTTCTCCACGTCTGTAACTCCTCAAGCCCGGCCACCCACATAACCTTACTATTGAACTAGAACAGGAAAGAACAAATTCAAAATAAAATAAAATAAAAAACCAACAGCGACTGCGGTAGGAACACAAAGCATGACCCTGTTCATGACTCTTCTGCAAACTCGCACACGTTTTCCCACTGCTGAATATGAGCCCTCCCGCTCCTCTCTCATCACCGAGCCAACATTTTTCTCTGGAGCTGTCACTACTTGGACTGCACTGCCTGGGAAGATGTGAAGCCGCCTACTTGCACCTCTTTTAACCAAACTTCCCATCTTTCCTCCCACATGCTTTGGTTCCTCGTCCTTCTGCAGTAGGGACACCGGACCCCTCCCAATGCCGAGCTCCTCGCATCTCAGAATGACATGCTGGTCTCTCATTGAACCTCTGCTGCTGCTTGAGGTGAAATCACCTTCAAAGAGAAGAAAATAGTTGCATGAGTATGTGTTCATTAAAACGGTATGTAGAGATGTAAACCATTGGAAACGCTGTAGAACAATTCTGAATGGACCTCCGGTAATCTGCTGTGGGCAGAAAATGCTTATCAGTTTGTTCCTTATCCCCCACAAGTCACCCTGACTACTGAGGGAAGAAAAAATCCAGTCATTCACGATTCTAATTTTATCTCTCATCCCACAACCAACTTCTTGTTGAATCCTGTCGGCTGCACCTTCTGGATACTCCCCGGGCACCCACCCCATCTTAACAGCTTGCTGACCACAACTCCAGCCCACGCTGCCACCATTTACCACCTGTAGCATTGCAGTATTAGTTTCTAGGTCTCCTGATGCATCTTACAGCTTCTTCCCTTGGCCAACGTCCGCCTATCATTACAGAAGCCAGAGGACACTTGCATGCGCACACACTCAAACACACACACACACACACACACACACACACACACACACACAATTTAGATCAAGTTGCTTCTTGGATCAAGATTTTCCAATGGTTTCTCATCTCTTTGGAAAAAAAAAGATGGCAGTCGTCACAGCAGCCACAAGGGTCGTGCGCCATCCAGCCCACTGCGGGTCCCAACATCAGTTCCATCTCTCTGTGCCCTTGAGGCCCCTGTCCATCCCTGTTCATTTCTCAGCTCCTCTTCCTGTGCCGAGGTCCTGCTCTCAGGCTTCTCTCTGCTTGTGATACTCTGTCCTTAATGAATCCATGACGTTCTTCTTCCCTCCCTGTAGAACTCTGCTCAAATATCATCCACAAGCCTTTCCTGACCACCTTCATAACCAGCTTTCTTCCTCTGTCTGCCTGGCATGGATTTACTTTCTTAGTTCCTTAGTTTCTCGCGTATCTGTGTTTGCTCAGGGCCTTGTTAGAGGAGTCACTTCTACAACTTGAGTTCTGAGCCCACTGTAGACACTAAATGTTTGCTGTCTGAGTAAGTGAGCGGATTCTTTTACTAAAGAAAAACAAAGTATTCTTACTCTAATAGAAAAAGCAAATCATCAGTGGCTGACTAGATGTGAAGACGCCTGGTCTGGCGGCATGCCAGGGCTGATAGGTTGACCTCCCGGAAAGCATGTCCTGGAATCCAAGAATCTGAGGGGTGGGGTCTCTTCCATCAGAAGCTCATATGGGAGCTCACTGCTCCCATGAGCCTCTCTGAGATGCTTCACACGACGTTTGTCACCCATACAATGATGGAGGGATCTGCTGTGGCCACAATACCGTGGGGACTGAGTAGCACTACTAAACTATGTCTATTTATGGAGTACTTTCTTAATCTTGTCTTAATGAGAGAGTATTCAGCAAAGAAGATCACTCACTGGGCAACCCTGGATATGGGTGATGACTGGCTCTAGGACCCCAACCAGGGGCATGGTGACAGAGGGCTGACCCAGAAAGCTTAGGAGGACCTGATATGAGGAACCGATGCCAAGGGAATAAGGTATCATATATCAAGAGTGATGGGTCATCTTTATACACACAAGGTACTCCCTGACAAATTGTAAAACATGGTGTTACAATACGAGTTTAAAGTTGTACACTTTGTGTTTAATCATCTAGCCTCAAAGGAATACTATGTAACGCAATTTTAATCATTATTTGGAGAAAAAAATATTTAAATATCTATGGGTAAAGGAAAGGATAAAATCCAGCACAATCATTAGAAGAAACATCACAGTTATCTAAAATGTGTGTACAAAATTGCATAGCACCAGAAAAAAAAATGTGTATGTTAAATGAAGAAAATGCAGAATACATAAGTGTATTAAGTCTTCGAATATGATTCTGTAAAGTATGTGTGTAGAAGGGGGTAAATACTGAAAGAGAAAGTATCAAATCAATACATTGTTGAGGTAAGAAAAGAGCATTTTTCTTTTGAATGTATTTTCGTGTTCTTTTACTGTTTGCAATGAAGGAGTATAGAAAAGGGAAGGAGGATCCCTTTCAAGCATAGCTATTCTGCCACCGTGAGGACACGGCTGCTGTCTATTTGCAGCAGCTCCCAAGTGGGCATTGTGAGATGCCCACACTGCCATGTTCTCCTTGTAACTAACCGCTGCCCAGGACATGGACCATGACACCTGTGCCCTCCACAGGAACTAGGAAGGAAGAGGGCACAGAGCACACAGGAGGAGGACACGGAGAGTCGGGAAGAAAATGAACCACCCAGAGGATGAAATGCCGGGGAGACACTGGGTGGAGAGTCATGGTGACAAAGATACATGCCTCACCTCCCTGATGTCCTTGCTGACTTTGTCCTTGCTCTGAGCCAGGGGGCTTCCCATGTGCCCACGGCGCTACAGGCTTCCACATGGGGCATTTAGGAAAGGACTGGGCTCACGCCAGCTTTTCCAAGGTGCTGGTTCAGAGAGTTCATTGACCAGATTTTCATTTTGTCAACCTAGCTGCCTGTATAGGTTTGGGTCCCTTTGGGTCCCTTGAGGCTGTTGTAACAGAGTCCCACAGACCAAGAGGCTTATAAACAACAGAAATTTATTTCTCTAGAGTCTGGAAGTTCCAAGATCAAGGTGCTCCCAACCATTCCTCCCAGAGACCCCACCTCCTGATACCGTCGCACTGGGGGTTGGGTTTCAACACACAAATTTTGGAAGGATACAATCATTCCACCTAGAACACAGAATGATATATACACCAACCCCCCCAAATTTCCCAAACTAATTTGTAATTGTACTTTAAGCAGGCATTTATCATGCCTTTGCTATTAGAAACCACATACTTTTTACTTTAAACACATTTTGAATTCAAATGTACATGAAACATATTTCAAAAGTGACAAAAAATAGCTGAAATCAAATTCTTTTTAAATTACTTACAGAAATCATCAAAGATGCCTTTCCATTTGATCTTGCTCCAACATGAAAAGGTTTTTCAGAGTGTTCTTATTATCAAAGGGGCAAATATAAATATGTCTATTAACAGAGTTTTGGGTGCTTGGCGATAGAATGTTATACACCGACTATTTCAACTGCCTGTTTGTTTGTTTTTCCTGTCATTGTTGTTCTTTGTTTTTTTTAATGAATGTGGGAATTGAGGCACAGAGAAGGTGACCCCGTGGCCCCGCTGGCAGGGAGGAACAAGGACACGCTTCTCCCAGAACGACAGCGGCTGAGCCAGCACGGTCCCCCCATGCCGAAGTCCATCCTGGAGAGCACAGGGCAAGGCCCAGTCGGAGCAGCCCCGCTGGACCCTGCGGGGAACAAGGGACCACAAACAGTGGCTTCAAACAAAAGAAATTGATTCTTCTGGTTCTGGAGGTCAGAGACCTGAAATCCAGGTGTGGACCCACGTTCCACCCAGAGGATCCTTCCTGGTCTCCTTCGGCCCTTGGCAGCTCCTGGCCATCTTGGGCTGATGGGAGCATCTGGGCACCTGTCCCCACGTAGCCTTCTCCCCTCTTCATCTCTGTGTTTATCTCTCTGCGTTGTCTCCCCCTCTTCTAAGGACACCAGCCATTGGATTTAGGGCTGACCCTAAAATGACCTCATTTTAATTGGGCTACATCTGTAAAGAATGTATTTCCAAAGGGTCGGAGTGTGAGGTTCTAGGGGAACATACGCTTCGTGGAGGCAATGCTCAAGTTAGTACTGCAGGAATCACCTACAGAAGCCCAGAATCACAGGGAAGATGGGGTCCTGGGCAGGCACAGGGGGGGCTGCCGGTCAAACGGAGGTCACAAGAGGCCACTTGGCAAGTGCGTATGCCAATATCAGCAATATTGTAAGAAGTTCTGATTACAAAGGCAAGGCTTCCCTATTGTAAAGACAAATAAATCAATATAGCAGGAGTGAATTATGGAGAAAGAGGGGAAACCCGTCGCATGATGGCTTCACTGGGGGCAGGTCGGCTGCGTGCGGCGCTGTCGCTGGAGAGAAGCTCGGGTCCCCACCTGCCGGGCACTCAGACTCCTTTGCACCAGGGACGCAGGCATGCAGAAAGGTGGGTGGCCTGCTGCTTTTTCCTTGGAAATGCACTTTAATCGAAGGATGCTAAGTTGTTTGTCTTTTTAAGTTTTTTAAAGATTTTATGTATTTATTTGAGAGAGAGAGAGAAAGCACACACAAGCAGAAGGAGGGGAGCAGCAGACTCCCTGCTGAGCTGGGAGCCCGATGTGGGGCTCGATCCCAGGACTCTGGGGGAATCATGACCTGAGCTGAAGGCAGATACGTCACCGACTGAGGCGCCAGGTGCCCCAAGGTTGCTAAATTGTTGAAGCTTGGGTAAGAAGGAACAGAGGCACTGAAGTTTTAGGATAAAGGAATTAATACATAAATGAACAGATTCTACTTTGAGACTTTATTTATTTATTCTTTTTAAGGTTTTTTTGAGTTCTAATTTATTTTATTTTTTCAATGTTCCGAGAGTCATTGTTTGTGCCCCACACCCAGTGCTCCATGCAATACGTGCCCTCAATACCCACCACCAGGCTCTCCCATCCCCTCCAGCCCCCTTCCTTCCAAAACCCTCAGTTTGTTTCTCAGAGTCCACAGTCTCTCATGCTTCCTCTCCCTCTCTGATTTACCCCAGTTCACATTTCCTTTCCTCCTCCTACTGTCCTCCATGTTACCCCTCATGCACCACAAGTAAGTGAAACCATGTGATACTTGACTTTCTCTGCTTGGCTTATTTCACTCAGCATAATCTCCTCCGGTCCTGTCCATGCTGGATACAAAAGTTGGGTATTCATCTTTGAGACTTTAAACATCTTAACAAAACTGGAGAGCTCTAAAACCTATTTCACTGATACTTCATGTGTGGGGTGCGAGGTCAGGGTCTCTCACATATGTCACCACACATGATCTATACAGCAGGTGCTCAACCCCAGCTTTATGTGTTGATAAAAGAGGACATTGAGATTCTGCGGGGCACATGGCCTGGAAAGGTCACAGATGTCATCTCTGCACACGGGTGTGTGCATGTCACTGTAGGTCAGCATGGGTCCGAGGAGAAGTGGAACCCTTTACTGAAGAGCCCTTGTCACATGCGAGGGGCAGGGGCAGCTCTGGACCCTCTGTCCCCTCTCCCGGGCCTTCCTGTCCACCTGGTTCTGGACGTCTCATTGGGAGGTCTTATGTAAAAGGATGATAAAATAAATGCTTAAAGTAATCATTTTTCCCCTACTGCTTAGACTTAGAAGTTTCTTTTGTCACAACTTTTTTAAAGAAAACACATGCAACTTTCTACTCAGAAGCAGTGATTTGTTTCAAACCACCATTCATCCCTGATCTTTCCCAATTTCTCATTCCTACCCACTTGCGACTTGAGCTTGAGCTCCCATGTGAAGGGGCTGAGTTCCGAATAGAAGGCCTCTTTATCTTGACATACGGCCCGGGCAAATAAGAGAGAAGCAATACAGCTCAATCACGCGGCAGCAGCCCGACTCCAGCAGGTGCAGCCTGACTCTCGCCGAGGGGCTGTTGATCGAGAATGGCAGGGGGAAGATTTGTTCAGGGATCAGAGCTCTATTTTACTCTGTTTGAAAATAGGGCAATACTTCTTGTGCGATTCAAGTTATCCCACCCCGGTGATGACATCTGGGGGGGACAGCTTCTGACACATCATATTTATATGAAATCACATCCTGTTATTTCCAATTTCCTTAGGAAAGCTATCATTAGAAAGACTTCATGACCAGCTTGAGGCAAAAACCCAAGGTCTTCTCACCTCAAAAAGTCACGCTCTGGGGCAGGGACTGGCTCAGAGGAGATGAGCACAAAATGCCACCCTTGTCCAGGAGAGCAGCGGGACGACCGTGGCGCTTCCTGAGCTAACAGGGGATCTGGGTGAAGATTTGGCTGGACATGCTTGAGTGTGGCCCTCTTTGTTCTGTGATCTCTGAGCCCACAAGCTCTCTGAGGGCATGTTGGGGTTGATATTTCATTCTCTTCATTGAACACAAGGACACCCCCTACTCTGGTCCGATTCCAGGAGCATCTTGCCCCTGCATGGTCACGCCTATCTCATCTCCCTGTTACATGCACCATCATTCACCTCAGGGGGCTGCCTTCTTTCTAAAGAGGCCGGAGGTACCAAATACGTGGTTTCAGATAGAAGAGGTGTCTGTCCTTGAAGGGTTGGCAAGGGATCTATGTCGCTTACCTTCTCGAGTAGAAGTCAGCAAAAGAGCTTCATGTTTTAAAAGAAAATTAGTACTTTAAAGAAAGAAAAATAAATCAATAACAGTGTTGTGATGAAAACTAGCTAAAATAAACTATGGTTTCCTTATCTCTTACGTTTTCCCTTCGTGAGCATGGGCCTAAGATACTGTAGGAAGTATTTTAAAGGAATGTGCTACCGTGTTTGAGCCCCTATTCCTTGCTCTGTGTCTCACCGCCTCACCCAGGAGGAGGCTGCAGGAGGGTGAGGTCGGGGGGCGCACACAGTTCCAGCCGCCGCTGTATAGGAAAGAGCCACCTGAGCGAGTCACAAGGGACAGGAGACAGGGTGGAGGGGAAGAGGTGCTGTCTCCGTGAGGAACCGCCAGCATCCGCGGTCCTCCGCTCTAGCTGTGATGTAAAGACCTCCAGATGAGTACCCCGGGCCAGCTCAGCATTTGGAGTCCTTGCAGGTTGATGAGGGACATCCTTATCCGGGAAAGATCTAGTCCTAACGAGCATGGCAGGAGTGGGCCTGACTTATTTTCAGGGGCTCTTTGCAGACCCAGGATCTCAGCTCCTCCTGCACACTCGGGAGCTCCCTTCTGAGGACACCGGGGGCGGACAGAGAATGTGGCTTCAGTTTAGGGTTGAGGTTCCTATGACTGACCATCCACCCTCCAGGCTTGAAAAGGATTTCTGCACTTATGAGCCAAATTGGGGAGGCTGTTAGAGCTCCAGTTTCCAAAGAGAGGTACCCTCCTCGTGCTGATCGAGGTTCCTGTAGACCAGGGCTGTAGGGGGCTGGTTGGGAGCATTGCCCGTGCCTCCATGCACACAGGCCTCATGACTTCCCGGCTGTGTGGCGTGGGCATGTTCCCTCACCCCTGCTTGCTTACATTCCCGGGTTCAGAGAAAAGGCTCCCACTTCGTTCACTATGTTGTTAGGCTGGTAAAGGAGCTCACACAAGGAAGAAGAAAGAAGGACACCCAGCTGAGCTGAGCTCCTCAAGGAATGCGGTCCTTGTTGAGCTCCCCTGGAGGGAGGGCCGTCCTCCTGCTGTCCTCCACCATGACACTTACCCCTCCACTGGAATGATGGGCGACGGGGGCCCGAGTCAGACTCCTCGGATGTGAGGCCCATCCCACATTAATGGCAACACAGCTCTGTTACCCGCCATGGCCCCTTGCCTCTCTGCCTCTCACTCCCTGCTTTGGTATCAGCCTAAGCAGCCCTTCACCTGGGATGACATCCCACATACAGAGCTCCGTTTCAGAAATCACCGCGCCTCTATCTACCCAGAAACCTGCCTCAAGCGAATACATGTCCATTGATTCTGTTCAGAATAAAGCTCATTTAAAAAGAGACAAGGTACTAAAAACATTCTTTGTGTGAATTCATGATGTCATTATGGTGCCATTAAATTTGCATGGTGGTCTAACTTGGAAGGATGCTTAATTTTTAAGTTAATTTGAAAAATGCAAAATAGGAAAAGAATTGGCTATACGGGTACGATCCTGTTACAGGTTCCAAATCCTTCACTTGTGTTTTCATTATATGTGAGCATGTGTCTGTGGCAAAAGTGATAACACTCTGGAGTTGAGGTCTTGCGCTACACAGGATGCTCAAATCCATCCCCTAATAAAAGTCCTAACCTAGAGCACATCCATCAGCTGCCCCATGAAGAAAGTGTCTTCCTTAAGGGGCCTGGGCATGGGCAGGGGAAGGTCCCGTGCTGGCCCCATCCCCTTCTGCTGGCACAGCCACGGGAGGTCAGGGCTCCTCCAGGAGGAGGCAGGAGGCTTGGCTTCTGCCTATGTCGAACCCCCAGAAGCCATCGATTATTTTAACCAGGTTCAATTTGTCTTTGAAAGAGACATTTTAAAAAGCAAAAGAGCTTAAACAAACATGAAAGTAATCTAATTCAGACATAAACATGAAAGTTAATAAGATTACTATGAATTGATCTAAATATTACTTAAAATAATTAGAAATGATTTTTGATGGCACGCCATTCCAGTCAGGACACTTTTATGTTACATTAGGAGGCCAACGGATTATTGCTTTCCAGAATATTCTCTTGTTGTTTATGACCTTCAGAAGAAGGATCGGTGTTGGCAGACGCATCAATCAGGGGCTCCCCGAGTGATGGATGAGTGTTCTGTAGCTGCCAGCGCCCTGCCACGGGCCCGCTGCTCTCACCCTGTCGTCCTGCGGAAACCCTGCCTTTGTCCTGCTCAGAGGAGCTGCTTTCTCTCGACCTACGCTCCCAGACACGTAATTTCAGAAATGAAAAGCAGTTTTTGTTTTGTTTTGTTTTTCCAATTTTACGTCCAAAACATATGAAGAGAAGTATTCTTAATCGTTGAAGGTAGCAGGTTGCACCTCCACATAACTGGGGAGACCTGTAGGGTCCGCATGTGGGGGATGGACCGCATCCCTGGGCCAACGCCACCGCCAGGGCACCCCGAGCGATGCATGTCGTCCTCTTTTGTTTTTTTTTGTTAAGAGAACTCAAGCCCTATCAGCCCTTCAGGTTAGAACAGTTATCATTGCTGGAGGGTTGTGAGTCAGACACTGACCGAGGTTTGAGTCTGAGGCATCTGGTAAATCTCTCGGACTGAGGGCTCTGTGACGCCCACCCTTGTCATCCGAACACACATGTGACAGAGAATGCCCTGGGCGCTGAGTGGGCCATTCCACCCACCTGCTAGTGAGGTAGCAAACTTCCTGGTTATTCATTATTTTATCATTATTTTATTTGTCTGCATCTCACAGAAAAAAAAAAAAAAAAGACCTAATGTTACTCATCTGCATGGTGCTAAACATTCAGTCCAGAAAAATGGCATCAGCATTAGCATGTCCTTTTTTTTTTTTTAATTTTTTCAGAGAAGGTGAATAAATTAGGCAGAGTAGGTTATGGAAACATTAAAGTTAAAAGTTAATATGGTGAACAGAAAATATTAGAGGCAGTATTAGCAATAATAATACAGTGTATCGTAAGTATTGTAAAAGTCCGCATTTGTGTATTTCCGTACTGTAACAGCGATCACACTTGCTACTTTGTTTGCTGTGGCGTTGGTTTGAGCAGCCTCAGTGGTGCTGAGCCCTTCACATTGTTTACATGTAAAGACATGTGACTTTTGACTTTGTACAGATTAAGATAGACCTCAATTTGGAAGTGTTAAGTTATTAAAATCTAGCATAAGACTCATATTCATATTCCTCAATGCTAACCTCAAATAATACCATTTTATTAAAAAATAAGCCTGGATAACAAGCCTCGTTGTAGTTGGAAACAGTAAGTTTTCTAGGTATGAAATTTAAATAAATAATGCACAAATATGAAGAAAATGTATATCGTAATGACCTAAAAAACTTTAATAAAGGGAACTAGCTGGTCTTTCCTTATCTCTTTTCAGGATTAGATGCCACAAGTCTTTACTGATAGCTACAGTTGGATGCTATTAATTCCTTTATGTCTTACTGACCACAAAAACCTCAAAAACTAGACTTGGATGTCTCTCACAAGTTGGGAAGCCAGAAAACCCTTCCATGACACCGGTGCTTCCTTTGTGCTCTGGTTGGGGCAGGACACCGCCCCCCAGGACACAGGAGGGCAAGCGCTGACCAGACCCCTTCTCATTGAGAAACAAGAGGAGTTCCCAAGTGACAAGGACACCCAAGATCATACCATGAAGACATTGTTAAGCACTTCTGAAAATTACATAAAATTTTGTATTTCCTAGCTTGCCTGCATTTTCCTAATTATTTTACAGTTTTCCTATAAAGGGATCCATGCAGGATAAATAGCCAAGAGGTACCGAAAACTAATACGTGCTTTCCCTCCAAATAGGAAAAGAAAGTCTATTGTCAATAAGTCGATTTTTGCTTATTTTTTCTCTTAATCAGCTTTGTTAAAGTGTAACATGGTTACACTAGAAGCTACCAATTTTAGGGAAAAAATACAAAGAATATTGACAAGTATATATGTTTCTCCAGCTACCACAACACACTGTGATACCGAACATTTCATCATGCCCACACACCTCGGCCCCTTTGCTGTGGATTTCTCTCCCCATGCCAACCCCCGCTAACCACTAATCTGCTTCCTGCCATCACAGTTTGAACATGGTTAGAAGTCCCTATGAATGAATCATACAGAATGTTTTGTCCTATTGCATTGAACGAGGCACTGCCCCTTCCGGGACCAGCCTGATATTTTACACATTGGTTAGGAATCTTTGCCAAACTCATTATAAAAAGTGAAGATTTCTTTGAAACCAAACATTTGTCCATAACCAGATTTTCTCGGGCACAATGGCAGGTTTGGTTTCATTCTGAGATATAAGCTCAGATGTCCTCATCACTTAGCTGAATGTCATTAGACCTCAGGAGAGGAAATATTTGGCCTACTGCAACAACACCCACTGACCAGTTTCTACTAGGGCTGACACATCTTATTCGTTTTAAGATTTTATTTATTTATTTGACAGAGAGAAACACGGCTAGAGAGGGAACACAAGCAGGGGGAGTGAGAGAGGGAGAAGCAGGCTTCCCGCCCGAGCAGGGAGCCCGATGTGGGACTCGATCTCGGGTCTCTGGGATCATGACCTGAGCCGAAGGCAGACGCTTAACCACTGAGCCACCCAGGTGCCCCCACATCTTACTTTTTGACAACTAATGTTTTCATTAAACCCAACGGGGCAGAAGCCCAAGATGACCAAAGCTATGAGGAAGGCTGTGTTTTGTTAATCCTCCAAAGTCATAGACAGTCTGATGGTGTTGGACCGAGAGAACTTGAGAGGTATCTGTGGAAGCCAGGAGGAATGAGTAGCCCTCATTTGCAACTAACTCATGCACCAGAAGGACAGCCCTGGGATGCCAGGTGCTCACTCTGCGCTCAGCGGTAATGAGGGAGGCACTAGCAGCATACGAACCCTTCCTACGATGTGAAAAATAGTCAATTTACCCAGAGCCCTTCCTCAGATGCCTCATATGTCAATGTTCAATAGACAGAATATGGTTTTATGACAACATTTTATCAAGACTTTTAGGTAATATTTGACAAATTAATCAATGTGGTTGTTGTTGGGCATTACTTTCTATCAATATTAAACAGCAAGAAGTACGGAACTTTGACATTTACTTTGGAGGTTCTAGTGACACAAGGCAATTATAACAAGTGCATGCTTTAAAAATATTCCTGCTGCAATAAATGAAAGGGAGATGAAAAATATAAGCCGTAATTGGAAATGGGCTCCCTTTCTACAAAAAGATGAAAAGAAAACCAAAAATAAACAGAACCCTGCCTGACATGCGGTAATTGGAGTTGTCACATTTCATCCCAAGTAATTAAAGGTTCAACCCATTTTCTAACATCATATTGTTTAATTATAAAAGTAAATAAATATAATTAAAAAGTTAGATATTGTTAGATATCCTGTCAGCAAAGCACCGAAATACATCAAATAATACTTTGAAGATAGTTTTTGTCATTTCAAATGACTATGAAGCAGCCCCGTCACCACAAATGATGAAAACAACCAAGATAGCACAAAATTACTCCTACTATTTATTCTCATGCTGTTTGAGTGTAAGCAAAAAGAAAATGTCTTTTCCTATTTAGTCTAAAAATACATATCACCCACGTGTCAGAAAAGACACAGTTGAGAATCTGAAGAGAAATATATTATTTTGGAGACCACTAATTTGTCTACAGGTTAAAATGATAGAGCCCTGCAACTCGCTCATGGAAATGTTCTTGCACGAAAAATTCATAAACACTTCCACGCTCAGTGTAAATGCTTGGCCTCCAGAGTAGATGAATGTCCCTGCAATATTTGGATATGCCGTGTCCATTATCAGTTAAATAATACAAAGCAAAATGGTTTATGCGGCGAAGGCATTTTCATTTTTAGAATAACATGGAAAAAGCAATGTGCTCTGGATCCTACCAGTCTGCATTTTATGGTTGGTCTCTCATCTCCAGATTTAATACCAGGGGCCAGAAATACCAGTCTCTGCCTGGCCTTTGAGTACAGTTCCCTGCAGTGTAGACAGGTCAAGAACCCTCAGGTGCTTTTCTCCGATATCTCACATTCACACTTAGAGCCAGTGTTAGTCCCCGAACGCCAAGACGACTGAGGGATTACTGAACCCTACCTCTGAAAATAATAATGCACTACATGTTAACTGAATTGAATTTAAATAAAGAATTTTAAAATAAATAAATAAGGGGAAAAAGGAAGTAAACAAACCTGTTATGAGGTCATAAAGGTGGGGCCTTACAATAGGATCATTGCCCTTACAAGATGAGACATCGGGGAGCCTGGGTGGCTCAGTGGGTTAAAGTCTCTGCCTTCAGCTCAGGTCATGATCTCAGGGTCCTGGGATCGAGGCCCGCATTGGGCTCTCTGCTCAGCGGGGAGCCTGCT
>PITA01011200.1:0-67968 GCA_004023965.1 Spilogale gracilis | reverse complement strand
AATCTAGGGAGGGAAACGAAACAACAGAGATTTTGAACACAGAAACAAACTGAGGGACTTGGAGGGAGGGGGGTGGAGGGATGGGAGAGCCTGGTGGTGGGTACTGGGGACACCTAAAGCGGGGAGCACTGGGTGTGGGGAATGGGGAATGAATCTTGAAACACTGGAAAAAAAAATTTTAGTAACAATAAAAAAAATATATATATATATATATTTTATTTCAAAATAATTTCAGATTTAGCAAAAAAAGGGCAAAGATGGTATGGAGCATTCCTAGATATCTTTTACCTGGTTTTCCTTAAAATAAACATCTTACATAACTGTGGTAAGTTTACTGAAACTAAGAAATGAACATTAATATAATTATCATGAACTGAGGGGCAGACCTGCTTGGATTTCACCAGGTTTTCCACTAATTTCTATTTTCTGTTCAAAGTTTCAATCCAGGGAACTATGCTGTATTCAGTGTCACGTCTCAGTGTTCTCAGTCTTGCCTTGTTTCCATAACCTTGATGTGAAAGAGTACTGGTCGGATTTGTAGAATTTCCCTCACTCTGGGAATGTCTGATGTTTTTCTTGTGACCGCTTTGGGGTTGTGGGTTTGAAGGAAGAATACCATGGAGGCGGCGTGCCCTTCTCTTCACACCATGTCAGGTGCCTGTGCTGGCAGCATGACTTGTGACTGGTGATGTTCACCTTGATCATTTGGCTAAGGTCAAAGGTCATCTGCCAGGTTCTTACACGGTGACTTGCTCTTTTACCTGTCCACACTCTGTCCATTGGAAGTGAGTCCAGTCCACACTCGAGGGCAGGTAATCAAGCTCTACCTCCTGGAAAGGAAATATTTACAAGGATAGTTTGGAATTCTTCTGGAAGGAAGATGCATTCCTTTTCTCCCATTTAAAATTGTATTCATCATTCATTATATTTGTGGGGCTTGTGCATACTTATTTTATACTTTGGGTTTAACTGGGATTTTTAAGACTGACTATAACCTCTGCTCCTACCCATGTCCGTGATCAATCCTGTCTCTGTTTTCCTTTTCCTTAACTTTTCCTTGTAAACCAGCTCCCCAAGTTGAGAACAATAAAACCTCTAAAATTGTCTTTATTCCTATTCTAAAACTATATGAAAAATGTTATAAGTTCTTCTTTTCCCCAAGAGTCACTTAAAAAAAAAAGAATTGAAACAAGGATATTATTAGGGCCATCTCCCTCTATGTGGATGTAACAAACAAATTGCACAATTGTGGGAGTTACAGCATCCACATGTGAAATGAGAACGATTACATTACATCCTCATGGGGTTATTGTAAGGATGAAATAGGGAATGTGAAAAAAAAAGCACACACAAAGCCCTTAAAGATTATTAGGTCTGGGATGCCTGTGTGACTCAGTTGGTTAAGCCGCTGACTCTTGGTTTTGGCTCAGGTCATGATCTGAGGGTCATGAGACTGAGCTCCATGTCAGGCTTCTTGCTCAGGGGGACTGTCCCTGAGACTATCTCTCTCTCCTTCTGTTCCTCCCCACTTTAAAATAAAGTAAATAAGTAAAATCTTTTTTTCAATATAGTAAAAATTATCTTTAAAAAAGATTATTAAGACCATCATCACCATCATCATCATCACCACCACCACCATCACCACCATCACTGTCACCACCACAACCATCACCATCATCATCATCACCATCATCATCATCACCATCACCACCATCACCATCACCAACATCACCACCATTATCATCATCACCATCATCATCACCATCACCACCACCATCACCACCATCACCATCACCAACATCACCACCATCATCATCATCACCATCATCATCACCATCACCACCATCACCACCATCATCACCATCATCACCATCACCACCACCATCATCACCACCATCATCACCATCACCATCACCATCATCACCACCATCATCACCATCACCACCACCATCATCACCACCATCATCACCATCATCACCATCACCACTACCATCATCACCACCACCACCACCACCATCACCACCACCACCATCACCACCACCACCATCATTACCACCACGACCACCATCACCACCACCATCACCACCCACCATCACTATCATCATCATTGCTGATTTATGCAGCTTGAGAAAACAACGTCTCCCTTGAATGTGCTAATGTCATGGATCAATCAGTTTCCATCTGCCTCCCTGGTTGCTAAATCTCTGTGCTTTCAAAGTCTTGATCCTAACCAATTTTATTGATTTCTAAAATAACACAGGTGATGATGAGTTACATTGTTTAGGGGAAATTATCCTGCTGAGAACAGCTGGTGAAATTTGATTTTGAAAAATATCATTTAAAGATATCTGAGAACTCTCAAGGCAGTGAGGAATGCAAAGTCCATGATCCAGGAAAGGAAAGAAGACCTGAGACTTGAAAGCTGGCATTTGGGACCATTTTTTCTCTGACAGGTGACTGCCAATACCAAGAGTGGCACCCAAGAGGCCAAGAAGCTGAACAGAAAGTTCCACAGAACCAGGGGCCTAAAGGAGACAAACACTGGCATTTGGGGTCTAATAGGAAGAGAAGACCTGGTAAACAGCACAGGCTCCCAATTGAGACACTAAAACCTTACATTCTAAAACCCTCCACTATAGAAGTGCAAGTGAATCAGAAATAGAAAAAATAAGCAGATCTCATAGAGATTGAAATCCATCCTTGAAGAATTACAATTCCTGGTTCAAATAGGGTCAACTGACCCTGCTATCTCCCAACACTAACGGCCAAGGTGAGTGCTGCAAAGGGCAAATAAATAAAAATAAATGTTTATTGTGTGAAATAAATTTAACTCTGAGTTTATTTAAAAGGTTAACTTTGTGAAATAAATTAAAATATACAGCAACTGTCACATGTAAATCAGGAGAAGAATAGATGCAGTTCAAGAGTTTTAGGGTCATTGTCCTAGCACAAAGTGGTAAAATACTAACATAATATATGTGTTAAGTTTCAGGTGAATGCCATTGTTTCTTGAATGACCAATGAAAGAATTCTAAAAGACCATGAAACCAACAAGCTAACATGGAGAGGATATAATTAAAAAATAATCCAAAAGTGGTCAGGGAGTCAGGGAGGGGAAAGAATATAAAAAGGACTGGAAAAGAGAGAAACAGTGGTAAGGTGGTGTGTGTTAGATTTAAACCCCAAGTCTCAATAATTATCCTGAAAATAAGTAGACGAACTAAAAGATGAGGACTGTCAAACAATAGAATACAACTATGTCATATCATGTTCATAAAAGAAATACCGTGTGTGTGTAAGTAAGCAGAAGGTTTGAAAACTAAAGCACTGGGAAAGATACACTAAGACAACACTGGTAACAAGGAAGCCGGTGTAAGTGTAGCACTAAGGGATGACAAAGTCGTCACACAGGCAAAGACACAGTGTGTAAAGGAGGAAATGCAGCGCAAAGAGGATGGGACATTTCTAAACTTATACACAACTAGGCCTTTATTCTCAAAATTATAAAGCAAAATCTGACACAAGGGAAAACGTATTTTTAAAAAGAAAATGTTTTTCAAATGTATAATAATGGTGATTTTTTAAGTGTACCTTTCTGGATGATAGAAAAAGCAAATCAGCAAGTATGTATAAGATTGGCACAGCAAACTTAATGAATAAGACTCAGCTGATACATTTAGAACTCAAAAATTTAGCGATAGAAAGATATTTTTTTTTCAGGTGCACATGTAGCATTTATTCAGATGAATGGATAAAGGAAATGTGGTGTATGCATGCAGCAGAATAATTATGCAGCCTCAAAGGAAGGAATCTTCCCATTTGTGACAATGTGGATTACCTGGAGACATTAGGCAGAATGGACTCAGCTCGTCACAGAAGGACGAACATGGCACGACCCCACTTCCACAAAGCACCTGAAATCATCAAAACGCACAGAAGCAGAGAGTAGAATGGTGGTGCTGGGAGGAGGGGGAGACTGGGACTGTTTTTTTTAACAGATAGATAGTTTCTGTTAAGTAGGATGAATAAGTCCTCCAGATCTGCTATATTTAGTGCCTAAACAATATGATATTGTGCAATTTAAAATAAGCTGAGAAGATCGATCTCATGTTTAAGTGTTGTTTTTTTAATACGTTTTTAATAATGTAAATTTTTTTAATAAATCAAAAATAAGTATTCAATTTCTTGCTAAAAAAGATGTGTATATTAAACATTTGTGATTCTATGTATCATTTATACCTCAATGAAGCTAAAAAAATGACAATACATTTGTTCATGAAATTATGTGAATAAATTTCAAAAGTTTAAAACCATACAAAATGTTTTTTGACAAATGGAATTAAACTGAAAAATCAATGATGGGTTTGTGTGTGGGAAACTCCCTCTTGAACACATTGGAATTTGTTGATCAGAATCTTTATTAACAACAGGTTAAATGCAAAGAAAACGCCTCATTGTATGGAGCTTCACTTTATTTTGCTTTGCAGATAGTGAATATTTTATAAATCAAAGGGTTTTTGGAATCCCACATTAAGCAAGTCCATCGTTGTCATTCTTCCAACAGCATTTGCTCACTTGGCATCTCTGTGTCACATTTTGTTGATTCTGGCAATATTTCAAATGTTTTCATTATTATTATACTTAAATTGTTGCAATCTTGTGATAAAACTCTAATGGATGCGGAGTTGGCTTCTTACAGATGAGCAAAGAAAACATTTTCTTGAGATAGAATTCACTCCTAGTAAGGATACTGTGAAGATTCTTGAAATGACAACAAAGGATTTAAAATATTTCATAAACTTGTTTGAACTTGTTCAACAGTGGCAGGATTTCAGAGGGCTCACTCCAATTTTGTAAGAAGTGTTACTGTGGGTAAAATGCTATCAAACACCATAACACACTACAGAGAAATCATTCATAAAAGGGAGACTCAATGAGGGCAGCAAACTGCATTGTTGTCTAATTTTAAGAAAATTATCACAGCCACCCCAGCCTTCAGTAACCCCCACCCTGATCATTTAGCAGCCCCAACAGGAAGGCAGACCCTCCACCAGCAAAAAGATTACTACTTTCTAAAAGTTCAGAGAATGATTAGCTTTTTTTGGCCATAAAATATTTTCAATTAGGGTAAATACATTTTTTGAGACATAATGCTTCTGTGTACTTATAGGCTATAGTATACTGTAAATGTAACTTCTCTATGCACTGGGACATGAAAACATTCATTTGACTTGCTTTATTATATTTGCTTCATTGTGGTGGTCTGGAAGCCAACCTACATACCAATCTGGGATATGTTTGTAGAAGGAAGGAAATAATAAAATGATAGGCTCATAGAACCAGCAAAGCCAAAAGTTAGTTTTGGAAAAATTTATAAAATTGATGAACCACTGTAAAGATGAGAAACAGGAAGAACAAACCAAAGGGAACAAATTTCTAGGATCTTGTAAACAATGGTAATGACAATAAGGATATTATGAACAAGCTGATAAGAAACTGGACATTTGAACAACTTAGATAAATCTTGGAAAAACACAGCTTACCAAAGCTGACACAAAAATAAATAGACCATTTGAATAAACCTATATGTATTTTTAAAAATTAGCACTTAAATTTGAAATCCTTCACACTGAAACAAACAGACTAAAAAAAAACAACATATTAGACTTCAATGATAGATTTTGCCAAGTATTTAAGGGAAAAAGAAAAAAGAAAAAAAAAAAACACAAAATCCCCCTGAGAGTAGATACAAAGAAGAAATTTCCCAAACTCATTTTATGAGACAAAAAGTCCCAACAAAGAACTTATTTTTTAAAAAAATGAATAAAATATTCAAACAAACTGAATCCACATACATACATTATGACAAGATAATTTATAGAAACACAATTTTATTTTACCATTTGAGATCCAATAAGTGTGGTTCATAACATTCAGGGGAAAAAGATATAAAACATCTTGTCATTTCAAGAAATGCAGAATAAACACCTAATAAATTTCAACAACTATACGTAATAATGACTATAAAAAGTTTTTAGCAAATTTGAAAAAGTCCTTAATCTTATATTCATTCATTTTTTCCATTTTTTTATTGTTACTTAATTTTTTTTCAGTGTTCCAAGATTCATTGCCCATTCCCCACACCCAGTGCTCTATGCAATAGGTGCCCTCAGTACCCACCACCAGGCTCTCCCATCCCTCTACCCCCCTCCCTCCAAGTCCCTCAATTTGTTTCTGTGTCCAAAGTCTCTCTTGTTTTCTTTCTCCCCCTGAATTACCTTACTTCCTATTTCCTTTCCTTCTCCTACTGTCCTCTATATTACTCCTTATGCACCGCACATAAGTGAAACCATTTTTTTAAAAGATTTTATTTATTTATTTGACAGAGAGAGACACAGCTAGAGAGGGAACATGAGCAGGGAGAGTGAGAGAGGGAGAAGCAGGCTTCCCACTGAGCAGGGAATTCGATGGGATTCAATCCTGGGACTCTAGGACCACGACCTGAGCCAAGGGCAGACACTCAATGACTGAGCCAACCAGGTGCCCCCTTAATCTGATTTTTAAAAGAGTGAACATGAACACACAGTAATTATCATAACTAAAGTTAACTCCTGAATAATTCTTACCTGATACAAGTAAAAAGATGGGGGTCATCTGGGTTGGCTAGCGTCATCCAGGCAGAGACAGACGTTGTGTTAAAAATGTTCAGCACGTCTGCAAATGCAATAGTCACAGCATAATTGTCATCGTTAATTTACTTTGCTGAAGGACGTTTCAGCAGAAGCGGAACAAATGAAGTTTTAAAATAGAAAACCAATGGGAGGTGCCAGCAACTTGTATACCATATTTCATTTATTCTAAGATACTTTCTTTTCCACATCTCACGTGTAGGAGTCAGGGCGAATCGTACTATTGATACCATCTCATAATAAACTGACGGTTTTCTATTATTCTTCTGGTAGTGATCCATAGTTATTTATCTTACATACTATGGGAACTCTGATGTGATCAAATAGGATGATTATTTGATGAAATATGATGCTGAGGACTTGAGCTTCTGGGTTTCTGGGTGCTTATTCCAAATGGAAGAGAAGTCATGGCAAGGGTTCATGAGATACTCTGATATGACCTATGAAGAACACAAGCAAAAAAATATCTCTATAGAGTAGGTACTTGTGTTCCCATCCTCACAGTGACGTCATTCACAAATAGGCAAGACATGGAACCAACCGAGGCATCCATCAACAGATGAATGATAATGTGTTGGGTCGGTGCAATGGAATATCATCACTCAGCTTTGAGAAGAAAGGAAATTGTGACATGTGGGACAACATGGATGAACTGCAAGGACCTTGTGCTGAAAGAAATAATCCAGTCATGAAAGGACAACTCCTAAAGGTTTCAATTATATGAGGTTCCCAGAGTCGTCGAATTCCTAGGGACAGATCATAGGATGGTGGGTGCCGGGGCCTGGGGAGCAGAGACGGTGGAGGTATTGTTCATTGTGTATAGAGTTTTAGTTTTTCAAGATGAAAAGAGCTCTAGAAATTGGTCGTACAAAAATGTGAGTGTACTACCTACTCTAAGTCGTGCATTTGAAGACAGTGAAGACGGTAGGCTTTATGTTTTATGAGGGTAGGTTTACCCCAATTTAAACAATAGATTTTATGCAAAGAAGATGGGATTGGAAGAGGGAGAGTCTGGTAGAAAGACTGAAGCTAATGTGATAGAAATTGATACAAAGGTAGAAATAGTAGATAGGTAGACAAAAAGATTAAAAATAAAAAACTCACCAACATCTCGAAAGCCCAAATGGAAGACCTATCAAAAGGATCAAGAGGGACACTATTATTGTCCAAGATATCAAGCTGATGGAGATGGGGTTTCCTGGAAATTGGGGAAGGCCATGAGATGTCACTTCAAAACCCATTCTCTGATTTTTCTGGCCTTCTTTTTCCTACTTGATGGTCACATTCTCTTGCTGTAGGCTCCCTCTGTCCCTCTCTCCCCACTCTGGCCCTCCCTCCCCACCTCTCTTCTCCTCTTTTTACCCTTACCCTGTCCCTCTCCCCCTTCCATCTCTCCCTCCCTCTCCCTTCTCCTAGTTCCTCCCCCACCCTCCTCGCCTGGGTCAAGCCCCAGCTCATGGCCAGCACCTCCCTCTAGGCTTGAGGACCACCTCCCCCACGCCCAGCCAGGCCGAAGCTCTTTCTCACCCCAGCAGAGGACCATGTCCTGGCCTCCCAGACTGCTGTGTCTCACTCGGCAGGACAGGCCGGCCGCCTCCTCAGTCACCACATCCACGGTCACTCGGAGATACCACGTGTCATCAGCATGGGGCAGGATGTCACCTCGCTGAATGCCAGGCTGCTCCTGCCCTCCCCGCATCCACGTCACCTGCACGGGCTTTGGGTAGAAGCCAGAGACGTGGCACACCAGCAGTAGACGGCCAGGACCCGGACTGGGCCCAGTGGACAGCCAGGCCTCTGGCCTCACTGAAATGGAAAGGAACAGCGACAGTATTAGATTATGACCTTATTCTAGAGCACAGGGATTTGGAAACTCACAAGTTTGGACAGTGACCCCTTCTCCTCCTTTGAAACCAAATTATTGATTAAGCCCCTCTGCTCCTAGGTACCTCCTCCCCTTGAATTTAAGGAAAGTTGTGGGAAGTGAAACAGAAAAGCCTCTGCAGTTCTGCCTTCCCTGCATCGAGGACACCCAGGAGATACCGAGGGCATGTTTCAAAGAGGAGCTTCTCCCCGATATCCCGGATGCCTTCGTACTGACTAATGAGCTCACAGGGCTGGGCCCTGGTGCCGCCCTCTGGGGGGGCATTCTGGATGCTCACAAAGTTCGGTCCTCCTAGAGCTCCCCGCAAGCTCAGGGTGCCCCCGCCGGGGTGCAGCTGACAGCCCGCTGCACCCTGGATCTCAAAGGGGTCTGGATAGAAGGAAAACAGACTGTTATTAAGAAGCAAACAAGAAAGAGATGAGGGGAGAACATGGTATTTGGGATTTGGGTAAGGCAAAAGGTCTGAGGTGTGACACGATAAGCCAAAATCTCATTAGAGCGATCAGATTTTTCAAGAAGCTGAGAACCAGGGAGAAGCAGGCATATCACTAATGGTAGAGAAGGAGTTGCAGTGATGTATGTGGGCAGAATGTGAAGGTTGGGGGCCAGCCATCCAGAGCCAATAAGAGGAGTACATTGGGAAGAGGGCCAGGCAGGAGGCTCCAAAAGGGAGACTGCAGGACGAGGTCCCTCAGGCATGGGGGAAGAGAAGTGGGGCTTCTTACTTGGGGTTTGAGAGGAGCAAGTTATACACGAACCAACCAGCAGATGTTACACAGGGACACCTTCACGGGTCAGGGGAGAGTGCGGGCAGCAGGAAGAATCGAGAATGCTTCGTGGGGGTGTGGGGTCAGAGGGAGCAGGTTCTCCGTAGAAGTGTGTGCGTGCAGCCGGGTGATGCGGGAGGGAGGAAAGAACAGAGGGAGCAGAAGCCTGAAGCAGGAGAGAGAAGAGTCAGTGAGAGCCTCCCTATTTCGGAGGACTGGGCTCACATTCCATCTGGAGCTCGGAGGCATGGTCCCGCACTTCGAGGATGAGCCCACTGAGGTAAGCTGGGATGAGGTCCTCCAGCTCCATCACCTCTTCATCACTGAAGTTCCCCTTGGACGGGGGCTTGGGGAAAACCACCTGGCTGGCGGCGCTGTCCCGGCTGTGAATCTGCACGTCGCCCGACCATCCCGAGCCCTGGGTCTGGGCCAGCTGCTGTGGATAAAGGACGAGATCTGGGTGGCCTGGTACCAGGTGCCCCGGGGCTGCGGGTAATGGAAGGATACGGACAGTGAGGAGAAAGAGTGACGTGGGGGACAATGAGAGAATGAACATTGGAAAGACCCAGAGGAAAGGGACCCAGGGTCTGAAGAGCAGCAGAGGGTCAGAGACATTTGTCCCCAGGGGGTGGCGGCGGTTGCTGGGGAAGCCTGACCTTCCAGGGCTTTATCTGGACCCCGTCCCCGTGCTGCTGCTCCCACGCGGGCAGAGGAGAACCACAGGCACCAGCAGCGGCAGAAGCAGCATCTCCCTGCAGACTCTCACGGCCGCTGCTGGTGTCAGGCTTCAGCAGCTCCTCCCAGAGCTCCACGGCAACTTCCTCTCTCTTCCAGCTGGCAGATCTATACAGATCCAAATCCCAGAATTCCCAGAATCAAATATGATCAACACTGCCGTGAATAATGCAAGCAAATTGATCTTAAACCCCAGCCATTTTTGAGGGTAAAAATGATATTTTCTACTTGCATATGATCTTCTTTTCAGTAGCTCTCGAGCTTTGGAGCTTAGCGTAACAAATCTTGAGGCCAGGAGAACCTGGAGAGTCAGTCAAAGATAGCTTTCTGTAAAGAGTTGGCTCAGTGGGTTAAAGCCTCTGCCTTTAGCTCAGGTCATGATCCCAGGGTACTGGGATCGAGGCCCATGTGGGCCTCTCTGCTCAGTGGGGAGCCTGCTTCCTCCTCTCTGCCTGCCTCTCTGCCTGCTTGTGAGCTCTCTCTGTGTTAAATAAATAAATAAAATTAAAAAAAAAAAGTTCACAAGCAAGAGAGCCTCTCCCCAACCTCAATCTACATTTTGGCCTTTCTGACACCAAAGAAAAGATTATTAGTGACCAAGAAGCTTGTCACTTTTTGCCAAAAGTTCAGAGATATTTGTCCTTAGATTCCATCCCGTCTTCTCCGTGAATGTCCCCGGCATCTTGTAACAATATATTGAGCATCGCTGACTGAAATACTGGAACTCTAATCAATGTTAGCTGTAAAGATATCCTTGGATTTTCTCCAATCAGGAAGAAATGACAAATTTGCATAGATCTACATATCATCTAACAGAAAGAGGGGAGTAAAACAGTCTAAGTGTAGGGGCTTTCACCAAGATGATCCATTTATGTAGAAAAAAATATGCAAAATGAAGATTGTCATGATCTCTGTCTCCGGTGAGAGTGGCCTTTTTCCAAGCCTGATTTCAAAGTATGTGGACAGTATTCCTGGGACCCAGTTCCTCACATAAGCTCATTCGCTTTTTGGGTCATGGCAAGTGACCGCAGAGACTTAACATTACTTGCCGTTGCCATGGTCATTTTTCTTTCTCTGTGAGCCCTGAGTTTGAGGTAGAGCACCCGAGACTGCCGGGTCACTGGCATAGGGGATAGACTGGTTCTCCCATGGGACGGATATTCCTCTGAGAGCAATGTGGTGGCTCAGGGAGGCAGGGCAGCTGGGCCAGGAGAGGGCGCCTCTGGGGTCCTGGTCTCCTCAAGGACAGCCTGAGAACTGCAGCCTCATTTCAGGGACAGGCACCTGACAGGTGCTCCTGCGCCCCCTCCCCCCCAAACGCTGCTCCTCTCAGCACCTGCACCCCTGCTCAATGCAGACCAGACCTAAGGCATTCGTGCAAGGGGTCCACGCAGGGCTTCGCTGTGACACAGCTGCTCCATACTCGGGCTATAAAGTCTCCTCTCCCTAATGGCCCCTGGCTCTCAAGCAAAAGCCTCGGGGGACACAATCTCTAGACACCCAGCTCGCTCCAGTCAAGCAGCTCGGACGATGGGGTCCTGCCTTTACTGGTGAAAAGCAGAGAGAACAGGATTAATGGGGAAAACTTAGCTCTGAGTCCTCCGAGATCCCCAAATTAGAAATATAACAAATAACCGTCAAATTCTACCCCAAAAGCAAAGAAGATAAACATCTTGGAGCCAAATGTGAGATTTCTGCAGACTTGGGGCCAGCAGGGGCCCCTCCACTGAAGAGCAGGTGGCGGCCCTGTGAGCTGACATCCAGCAGCGGCCTGAGCCCGCGCCGGGCACTTCCAGCAGCCTGAGCCGCAGTCACAGTACCCATGGGCCCTAAGCTGGCCAGAGGAAAGCCAACAAACAAGCAGCCCTTGCATTGCTTTCTTTCAAGTTCTATGATTTTTACCAAAGAATAGAAGTTAACAACAGATCCCAAAACAAGTGTATCTTGACCTACTTATTTATTATGCACCCATTCATTTATGCAGGTATTAATTGAGCACCTACTGTTTGCATTTGTAACAACGCCGCACTACCTCTTCACCATCCAAGTTCTCATCCCCCGTCCCACCCAGTCCCAAACTCAGAGGTCAGTTTCACAGACTCCCCTTTAAGCTAGGAAACTTGATTGGCTTAGTTTAGCCTGGGTCCCACATATGTGTAAAAGTCAGGAAGAAGCTCAAATTTGAGCTGCAGGGGCGTGTTTCCAGGGGCGTGTTTCCAGGGACCGTGAGCCCACCTCCCAGGTACTGGGACACAGAGAGGTTTACTTCTGAGACAGACTGAGTGGAAAACCCACTGCATTTTTACCGTATTGGTCTATCAAACCAAAGTTTGATTCGTTTTTTGGGTTTCGTTGTGTTTTTTTTTGGGGGGGGGTTCATTTTTTTTTTCATGACTTGTTCCTGTAGGTTTAGTTTGCTTTATGCTGTTGTCTGCCTATTAAGGGTGCACATGGTGAGGTCCATACGGTCCTTATAGCAGATAGAGATCTAGGTTATCTCTGAATTTCAAATTCAAGTATAAATTCTAGCTTATTATTTTCTTGCATCTACTGTTGAAAAGGAAACTTCTATTACTCTATTTGCTATTACTTTGAAAGCAATTTATTCTCTCCAAAGATTTTCCATGTTTCGTGCCATTCTTTTCAAAATGAAACATCTACTTAGACTCCAAAATTTCACATTATAGTGTGAATATCTAATCACTTATTTGTTTTTTTATTGAGGTGAAACACAGTATAAGATTAACTGTTCACTGGCATTTAGTACATCACAATGTTGTGGAACCATGAGCTCTAACAACTCCAAAAAATCTCCATCACCCCAAATATCCGTATCCATGACACTGTCAACCACCCCCATCCCGCCCCCATGCGATGCCTTGTTAACTGGCAATCTTCCCTATGATTCGATGGACTTACCTATGGTGAGCCTTTCATAGACACGGAATCACTACAACCCGAGCACCATTGTGTCGAGTTTCTTTCACAGCCTTGTGTTTCTGAGGTTCACCCATGTCGCACCATTTTTACTTTCCTTTTTCACGGCTGAATGGTGTCCCATTGTATGTACCTACCACATTTTGTCCCGGCCTTTATCTGCTGATGGATATTTGGCCTGTTTCTTCCTTCCCAGTAGGGCATAGTGCTGCGTACACATATTTGTCAGAACATCTCTTTTCAGTTGTTATGGGGATAGACCTAGAGGTGAGGGGTCTGATTCTGTGGTTAAATTTTTGAGGAACTGCCCGACCATTATCCTCGGCAGCTGAACCACTTTACATTCCCCCGCCCACATGAGAGGGTTGGAATTTTAGGTAGTTATCATATTAGAAGGAAAAACATGTATGTTTTTAAAATACGTGTTGATTTACTAACTTAAAATGAAAATAAACCGAATGGGTATTTTTTTAAAAAATAGTGCGAATAATGGCTTTTTAGGTTTTTGAAGATATTTTTGTAATTCTCTTTAATGTCTGACTTAATAGAAGGTAGCTATATTTTCATAACTGCTTCCAAATACCATCTGATGCAGTTTGCCCACAGTGTCTGCAAAACAACGGGGACCAAAACATCACTGCGCTACTGTTATAAGGATAGTCTTGAACTCCTGAAGTCTCTGGAAGGGCGTCAGACCTCTGAGGTTCACCCGAACACTCCTTGGCACCAACTGGCCCAAGTCTGGTATTTCTTCGGGGGATATAATCTTTCCTTTATGTATCGGAGACCATATGTTTATCGGTGAGGATCACGAGGTCTGCACAGCCCTTTCTTAGTTACAATATTTCTAAAAGGATATGTTCTCCTAAATGCCTGTCTGGTTATGCTGAGCTATGCAAAGACGGAATGAGTACTTGCTCTTTTCCGTTTCTTTGCCAGTCTTCAAGAGAACGCATTGCTTGTATAGCTTCCGGGGTGACAGTGAATTACTTCTCCTGCTGCCAACTCAGGACTGTCAGTCTTTGAAATGCTCAACTCCATTCTGGCCATTGTTTTTGCTGAGGCTCCAATGGCTTCACCTGGACTTGGGATGCTTTCCAAGTCAGCCTGCTTCTGACTTCACAACAACCTTCCCTCACTGAGCTCTCCGTCCCTTTGTGGGGCAGCTGAGCTGTTCTGGACTCTGGCAGAAGCTCCCTGACTCAAAATCGGTCATTTCCCCATGGCTCTCTGGTCCCTTCGAGTGAGAAAATTAGTCTTGTTTTCTGGGCTTTTTAAGTGGTCAACTTTTTTTTTTTTTTTAAGAATAAATATTGTATGGGGCGCCTGGGTGGCTCAGTTGGTTAAGCGACTGCCTTCGGCTCAGGTCATGATCCTGGAGACCCGAGATTGAGCCCCACATCAGGCTCCCTGCTCGGCGAAGCCTGCTTCTCCCTCTCTCACTCCCCCTGCTTGTGTTCCCTCTCTGGCTGTGTTTCTCTCTCTTAAAAAAAAGAATAAATGGTGGAGAATCCCAGATGGACGGAGCAGCTGGCTGACTTTGACAAGGCTGCAGAGAGAGATGGAGGCCACGGGGCTGGTAAGTCTGAGCACAGAGGGCAGCATCTGGGGGCACAGTGTCCCGTCACCACCGTGTGGATGCCAGACCAGCAAGACCATTGTGATGAGCGACCGCCTTCCCAGGGGGTGGCAGGTATAACGGCTGGACCTTGTTGCGTTGGGAAAAGTCCGTGTGTCATAAGGTCATTATTCTAGAAATTCACCAAAGGCACTTCCTTCTTTCCTTTACGTATCGGAGACCATATGTTTATCGGTGAGGATCAGGAGGTCTGCACAGCCCAGACTGGCTCTCAGTTCACGTGGGCAGGTTGGGCCCCAGCATGGGTTGCAAGACGGCTACAGAATTCTTGACGACACAGTGAGATCCCCAAAACCATGCTGCCATGGCCACCACCTTACCACCTTGTCGGGCTGCCCAGGGATCTCTGCACTTGGGACACATTTGGGACCCCAGTGGTAAGTGTCGGCGCCAGGAAGGACGGCCAGAAGCTCTTGCCCTTCAGGCCTCTTCAGTCCGCGTGAGCAGGAAGATGCCGTTGGGGACACCGTGGGCACGCTGACACCCACAAGGAGCTCGCGCATCTTTGACACCTTCCACCCTCTCTTTTTGCTTGTTTCTGCTTAGTTCTTCAGAATTCCTCAAACCTTCCAGGATTTCAAGCTCTTAAGATTTTATTCACACGATACCTGGAGATGTGTCCAGATGTTGGGCTTATGTGTACCTTTTTCTATGCCCTCATACTGTTACCTGTGGGGCACAGCATCACCTGCCCCCCGCACCCCACCTGCTCCCGTGTGGGCGCTGCAGCATGGGGCTCCTTTCCTGCCATAAGTTGCCTGCAGGGAGCCTCACTCCCCTCCCGGATTTCCCATTTCTACTGCGTAGAATCCTGGGGGAAAAGAAGTGTTTCTGACTCTCCAGAGCCCACATTCCCGTTGACACTAAAACTTGAAGGGAGGGGTGCTTAGTGTTTCTCTTTTTCCCAAAATGAGTTTGACTGCCATTTTAACACAGGGGATTAAGAAACGTCTCTCCATGACTGTGTCCTAGGGCCTTCGGTTTTCATGGGACAGAGGCCCTTGGCACACAGATTCTATTTTTGCAAAGACCCTGGTTTGAGCCACCCCTTGCCTCGTGGCATTTGGGGGCAGCAGCGCCGGCCGTATTTCCTTGAAGACATAGCAGTTGTGACACACGTTTGGCTGTTCCCAGCACTCACCCACTCTGTGTCTGCCGTAAACCTCATGGTTCAGACCCCCACACCCGCACTTGGAGCCGATCACATCTGCGCTCGGGGGCCTTGTGAAGCCATTCTGTGGGCACCGAGCCCCGAGGAGTAAGGAAAGTCACCCGTGCTGCTCTTACCGTCTCCTTCTGGGTGATGGCACCACCGTTGCTAGTTCTTCTCCCACCTCTTGGTTCAGAAGGAAGAGTCAAAGTGGAGAGCTGAGAAGCTTGGTTTTGCTCAGTGAACGCACTGATCCCACATGAATGGGGCAGGACAGCTCAGCCTTGAGGTTAGGGTCAGCAGGACCTGCCCTGCCCTTTGGGTCGGGCCATCGGGTTTGCTAGCATGGCTATGTGGAAGGGACCATCTCCATGAGGTCAATGTAAAACTGTTTTCTGCTTTGTTGTTTTTTTAATGTTGGTATGTTAGAAGATTGACACACAGGAAAAAAAGAATACTGTAATGAGTTCCTATTTAGACTGTCAGTTCCAGTCTAGAACCACAGAGTTTTATTCATTTATCTCACATCAACCTCTTCTTGTTGCCGATGGACCAATATAATGACATTTCCACCCATCCCACACTCTACCCTACATCCCACTAGACCGCACATGCAAGAGAGTCTTAGGGCAATACCAGCACTATCGTGAACAATACGATTATCCAAAATGACTTAAGTATCGTCTTCTGACTCTAGGGTGTATCCCTGGAGAGAAGTAAGTTGTTATGCTTTAAAGTCTCTTGAAATAGTTCCTGACTTGTGGTTTGTCACCAGCTTGATAAGTAGTTGTGGGTCTCTTTGTGTTTTGCTTTCAGCGGTTAGGAACTGAAACTCTTGTTTCTTTGATTTATAATGCTACAAAGTGTCTACAGGGGGCCAGACATCCCAAATGGCTGAGTAAAGGGCTCAGCACATGCTTTCCCTAAATATCAGTGATAATGCTGGACATAATTTTCTGAATAAGCCACTTCAGAATTCTGGAAAATGACCAAGGGGCACGCAACAGATTGAGAAGAACTTTATTCAAAAACTGCCTTACCCTCAGCAAGAACAATGGGGTGACCGAGCACAAGCCTGCTTCCTCCCCACCCCTGGCAGAGTGGTTCTGGAGGCTGAAGACCGGCAGTCTTGCTGTCACCATAAGACCGAATTTGGAGCTCCACAGAGAAGGCCCACGTCCAGGGAGCTTGTAGGAAACACGGCAGACGGTGACAGAAATCAAAGGTCAGCATGACTGCTGCCTACGGTTGCCATTCCAGCTGAGACAAGACAAGAGCCACTGAAGTTTCACAGACGTCACAAAAATGAGTCATCCGTGGTGGACCTCGAGCTCTTGCGTGTTCCTACAGGTGTGGAAGGTTCCACGCATACCAAGGAGAGAGTGAGGCGGGTCACCGTGATCTGCTTACCCCTGGCCAGACATGAAGCTCTGCACAGATAAAGGAGAAGCCAGGAAGGATTTGTAACCTGCTTGAAGGGTAGACATACACTCCAGTGCACGCATGTCCCCTCAACGTGTAAGCCTTGCCCGTTTAAGGTGTTGCTAAGTGGATCTAAAGATGTGATCGGCTCTACCAACTCACTCATGAACCAGGCAGCATCACTTCTAGGAAGCAGAGGTGGGAGTGACTCCCAAGATGGGGAAGAGGAAGAAAGAGAAGAGGGGAGGGGGAGAGGAAAACAGGAAGGGAGGAGAGAAAAAGAGTTCTTGCAGTGGCCACTTTGCAGTGTAGACAAAGATCCAAGATTTGCGTTGTTCACTTGGAACTAATATGTTATATACCAGTTGTCACCTCCATGAAAAAAACGAAGTAGCAGAGCAAACAGGGGGGCAGAAAGAATCCACAGAATTAGTCCAGGCAGGTAAAGAGACAAAGCAACTTCATTCAAAGAGACTCACCTAGTTTGTGCTCACCTAGTTCTGGTATCACGAAACAAGAAACAAAACAAATAACCACCAAAGGGTGGCTGAATTAAAAAAAAAATGTGTTATATTCAAACATGGAATCAGCAATAAAATATGGAACAGCTTAGCAACCCTATGCCAGGTGGGAAAAAACACGTAGCTACAAAGAGCACATACAGATGGTTTCCTTTTAACACAAATACAGAAAAGACAAATCTATGCTTAACCCTATCAGTAAGCATACCCGTAGTCACAAGGATGCAGGCTGGAGGTTTAGCTGCACATGGGGACTGGGTACCAGGTGTTGTGCTGTGTCTTGATTGTGGGCTTGTTTGCATAGGTGCATACATGTGTCAAAATAATGGAACTACACATAAAAGATGCATTTTATTGTAAGTAAATTATATATCATTAAGGCTGATTCAAGATTCCTAAAAAGAAACAAAATATTGCAGCCAGTACAAAGGACAGGGACAGACTGAAGAATTAGGCTTTGCACCTGCGTGCAGGGGGTACAGTCCTGACGGTTTCCTTGCCCACTGATGTACAAGGGTGTATGCCTATCTGTGTTCAGTGCTTGACAAGTATTTGAATTAGTGAATGAGACTTAAAGGAAACAAAGTCCAGATGGGTGTCTGAGATAGCGCCACCCTCTGGGGGATCTGTTTTCCATATATAGCCCTTCCTTGATCGCATCCTAACCCTGGGGACCAGCTGTCTTGTTCCTTTTTGTTAACTATTCAGCAACACATCTGCTCCACTGCCCTGCAGACGTGGCCTGCTCACTGTCTCTCTCTTCATGTTTAGAATAAGTCGGAGAGCGTTGGCTTATCGTATTTATAAAGTAAGTATGGCAAGGAGCAAAAGTGTGTTTTTCCTTAAGAGTTAGCAAGAAAATGAGGGAGCTAAAACAATGTGGGATTTTTGGACCAACTAAGAAACACTGAAACAAAAGGGAAACGTCAATCTTTCAAATGGTACAACCATATCAGGAATGAACATCATGAAGAAAGACTACCAACACGACAGTGACGGTGACTATAACTTGGATATGGTTTCTTTGGGTTTGATTTTTACTGAGCATGTATTATACGCAGGAAACACACCTTTGTCACCCTCCTTGTCCGAGAGGAGCTTGCACATTGGAAGGGGAAGAAAGACCTGAGGAACTGCTTGCAGGGTAGACGTGATGTGCACTCACAGTGCAGCTAAGGGGCTTCTCACCCACGGATCAGGGAACACCCTGGAAGATGGGGATCAGAATAGACCCAAACTGGACGACTGTTGAGCAAATGGAGATTACAAGGAAGACATTCCATACAGAGTCACAGATCTAAACTAGTCTGTGTGAACAAGTGATCATAAAGCAGAAACAGGGAAAAAAAATTAAATGGAGAGCAGAAAGAATGGCATCATCACTCTGTGGTCCTAGGCTCCTGGGCCACTGGGGAAGGTGAGGCGGCTCATGGGATGTCTTGATAGGAGCTGTGGAAGAAAAATGGGAGATATTGGGTGCACTGGAGGTGGCGAGTGCGGGTGAGGGGAGTGTCAGGAGACAGAAAGTAAGGGAGGGAAAAATGGAATGTGAAATAAGATACTGGGAAGAGAGGTGGAAACATGAAAAGCTCACCAGCGCTTCTTAAACCACAATGCGAGGACTGCCAGAAGCATTAGGGGCACCGTCACGGCCAACAGGATCACGGACACGGAAAGGCGGCGTCCTGTGGGTGTTGGAGAGACACACCAGTGCCATTTCCACCCATAGCCAGTACTATTCCGCCCACTGATTCCCCCACGCCAACATATGCACTGGGTCTGAGTGCCATCTTCCACCAGCCTTGTCGCTGTGTTCTCACCTCTGTTGGGGAAAGGCATTCATCTCTCCCTAAGTCTCTTACATCTGAACTCCCTTCATGTTCCTTCGGTCCATCTCCACATTCTTGAAGTCACTTGTATTCATTCATTCCTGATATTGTGCTCACGTAGTTCTGGTATCACGAAACCTTCCTCTGCCCCAACCTCTAGGCTCAACAACCACCTTCACACACCTACAGACCCCATCTTACCCCAGTAGAGAATGATGTCCTCGTTCCCCAGACTGCTGTGTCTCACTCGGCAGGACAGGCCAGCCGCCTCCCGGGCCACCACGTCCAGCGTCACTCGGAGATACCACGTCCCATCAGCATGGGGCAGGACGTCACCTTGCTGGGCACCTTCCTGCACCTGCTCGCCCCGCATCCACGTCACCCACACGGGCTTTGGGTAGAAGCCAGACACGTGGCACACCAGCAGCAGACGGCCAGGACCCGGACTGGGCCCAGTGGACAGCCAGGCCTCCGGCTTCACTGGAGAAGGCATGAGAGGGATTCAGATGCGGACTCTAACACACAGCTTAGGGGGTCGTTAGCCACATCAGTATGCATAAGTTTAGGAAACTTGTACCCAGCAAACCCTATCTTCCTTGTCCCAACTTTTAAAGGGATGGTGGGAAGCAGAAAGACTTGTATGGAAAAATGTTACAGGAAAGGGCTGCACGAACCTTGCCTCTCGTAATACACCTTTGCTGCATCGAAGAGACCCAAGGCAAATCGGGGACAGGTGTCTGTGAGGAGCCTGTGCACGGTTTCCCTGATGCCTTCGTACTGGTTCAGGATATCACAGACAACCTGGGCTCTTCTATCACCACCGGGAGCTGGCACCCATGACATGTTTTGGAAACTCAGGAAATGTGACCCTTCATAAGCTGCCTGTAAAAAGGCTTTTGCAGTGTCACTAGAATGTAGCTCACAGCCAGCTCTCCCCTGTACCTCAATAGGATCTAGGGAGAAGGGAAAAGGAGAAACAAGGTTGTTGGGGGTGGAAATGAGAGAAATAATATAAGAACTTCATTAAAAAGTGGAGCAAGAGATTTTTTAGGGGTGTGAGAATGAGCCAAAGATGTGTTTGATCAGGAACAAGGAAGAGGGTTGGTGGGACGGGGAAGGGGCCGGAAGGGATACATGCCAAGAATTAAGAATTTGACTTGAAGGAGTTGGAGAGATGATAGGTGAGCTGCAGGTCAGTGGATGAGGGTGGAGAGGAAGCCCACAGCTCCCCAGGGCACATGGCATGGGCCGCGATGGTTGTTGGGTTGTGGACAAAGACCTTGGAAGATACTGAGTGGAGGAAGAGACCATAGGAAAGTCAGGAGGACAGTTGTGTGTCTCCAAGTTTCATCATTGAAGGGAGACCACTGGGGAAAGATAAAAAAAAAAAACAAAACAAAAACAAAAAAAACAGCAACAACAACAACAACAAACAATAAAAATGAGTCAGAAGAAGCAAGAATCCCGGAAATCTTGAGGAGTCAACTTCTGGAATGACCCCCAAAATGTTTATGTATGAAGATTTTTATGGTGGGACAGGAGTAATGGACAGTGGTCCAGAAGGACGTGAGGCTGTCTCCCAGAAATAGAGGAACTTTCTGAGACATTGCCCCAGTGGAGTAGATTGAACTTACCTCCAAAGTGCAGTTGACTGGCATATTTCTGAGTCTCCTGAGTGAATCCAATGAAGTAGACACGGAACAGCAGCTCCAAATCTGTCAGCTCCTCATCGCTGAAGTTACCCTTAGACCAGGTGTGCAGGAAAACGATCGAGCCGGGCTCGCTGTCCCAGCCATGAGTCTGCACATCACCCAGCCAACCTGAGCCCTGATGCTGTGCCCAGGTTTCGTTGGCAAAAGATGAGATCTGGATGACTTGGAACAAGATGTGTTCCTGGGTGGCTGAGGGGGCGGGGGGTGGAGGGTCAGGTAGGTCAAGGAAAAGGAGGCAAGCAGGAAGGAGAAGATGGAAAGTGAACGAGTTACGAGAGAGTGGGAGAGACAAAGAGAAAAGGAGGCAAAGAAAGAAAGAGAGAGAGAAAGAGAGAGAGGGAAGAAGGGGGAAAGAGGAGAGACAGAGAGAGAAGGAAGGAAGGACAGAAAGATGAAGGGAGAGAGAGAAAGGGAAGACAGAGAGGCAGAGAGAGAATGAGAGACAGAGGGAGACAGAAAGAGGGAGGGGGAATGAGAGAAGGAGGCAGGGAGAGAGACAAATTATGACTAGGTCGATGATGGCACTGCCCTCACCCGGTGCCCCAAGCTCCCTGCCATCCTTTCCCAGAGTAAGCCCTGCCTGGAGATGGGAACCCTCAGGGTGTGAGCACGCTGGTGACCTGAGAACTGTGACCCTCCTCGGAGAGGGGAGCACACCCTGCAGGGCTCAGGGGCGGGGCAGCCAGCAGAGCTCTTACCTTCTGCACCGTCACCCCCCAGGAGAAGAGCAGCCAGCAGGACGAGTTCCAGAGACAGCATGCCACTTGCAGATGTTTGTCAGCCCCCCTCCGTCCTCAGCAGCCCTGTCCCTCAGTGCTTCTGTGCTGACTTCCTTCTTCCACCAACGAGCTGTGCTCCCCAACCGCTAATTGAAACAAGTGATGATCTGCTGCCCCTTCAGCCTCCAGCCTCCTACTCTGGCTCTCATTTCCCCTCCAGTTCAGACCAAGGCTGTCTTCCAGCCTGGCTTGCAGCTGCTCTTCTCGTCTTCCCCCCCCACCACCACCCGCCTGATTCTCTCCTCGAAGTTGTGTGTAACACTGCAATGTCTCTACACCTCTCGGACACCCGCGTCTCACCACTACAGCCACAATGCAGAAACAGCACGGTGTCGCCAGGCCCTGCTTGTTCTCACAGATCAGAGTTCCAGTTTCTCCACCAGCTCTGCCTCAGTGTCCCCTCCTGCCTCTTGGCTGGTCACTCCATCCTCTTCTTCCCCTTTTCAGTATCTTCGAAGTATTCAGTGCCTTCCAAGCCTCCTCTTTCCCATCTCACCCGATATGTCTCCCCTGTCTCCTCCCTGACGCCCCCTGGCTCCTTTGTAAGTGGGAGGATTGATGCCCTCAGGTCTCCTGCCCTCTCTCCAGGCGGGTATAAACCATGGGAGGTGCTCCACTCTCCTTAGAGATGAAAGTGTAGCCACCCAGGAGCATAGGACCATCAAAAACATAAAGCAGATGCCCTCCTCTTGAGTTTAAATCATGTATTCACTCTCCAGAAAGTCCCTCAGCACATGCTTGGGACCAAGCATCTCAGTAGGTATGGGAACATACAAGAGATGGACAGGTGTATTTAAACCAGGACATGAAACACATGGTCATAATTGCTGTTTCAGTGTCTAGCATCACCGACACAAGAATGACATTCCCCAGGGAGGCATTCTGACCTCCTGGCCCCTGGAGTGTCCGTGACCTGAGGTTGGGGAGGGGGCTGAGGATGTGGTAAACGTGCCCAGTGAGGGACTGGGGGCTGTCAGAGGTGCAGCTTTTCAAGGGGACGCATGCAAAGGGAGGCTTTGAACGTTCTCGCTGATGGTAAGTGCCATGGCCTGACGAAAATCCATTGCCAGGAAAGAGTGGCATTTGTAAGGATCGAAGATACGTAGGTCGGCCGTCTGAGAAATGCCTGGTGACTTGTCGATGGTTCTGATTGGTTAATGTGTCTGATCTTTCAAAGGCCCATTATTATAGCATCCTATAATAACCTCCAGAACTCAGTGAGCGCAGGGGACACTTACCTAAATGCCGTTTGTAGCCGTTTCTCTTTCATGTTTGTCAGCGTCCATAATGAGGCAGGAAGTCACCGTCAGTGAGCTCTTTCTATTACGGCCACGGATACGGGGCGATCTCTAGGTGCCACAGAGTCCTCCAAGAACCACCAACCACGAATTCGGCCCCACCCGGATATTGCACACGCCCCAGGTCCCACAGTTGCCCGAATCTTCTCAACAGTGGTAAATGCAGCTGTTAGCCACAGCCCACCAGATGGGGTATGGTTATCACGTGTCCGGGTAGGAAAGGCTCCGCCCCCCTCCTCCCTCCCAGTGGGGTCCGGGCCACGCAGGTGCAGGCGGTGGGGCGTGTGGTCGCAGACCCTGCAGGCCTCTGAGCGCCAGGCTGCTGCCTGGGGACGGCCGACACCCCAGCCCCCCCCCCCCCCCCCCCCCCCCCCCCCCCCCCCCCCCCCCCCCCCCCCCCCCCGCAGAGGCCGTGAGCCACCGGTGTGCTGGGGTGACAGCACAAGCCGCTGAGATTCTCAAGTTTAACTGATGACTGCAACCCAACCCGGGCATACTGGTTAGTATCGTAGAGCCTCTAGAACCGGGAACTAGCATTCTTTTCCCCCTCCTGAGCTTAGAACCAAATGAGGTGGAGATACAGAGCAGGAGATAATCAAATTGTCAGCTTCACTTCTGATAGAGCCTCTAGAGGATTTCCATCATGTGTGCAGTCTAAGTAATTCTGCTGGCAGTGAACTCCCAATGAAGCGGTCTTATTGTTATAAACTGACTATCTGTGACACCCCGTACGTAAAATTCATATACTGAAGTCCTAACCCTTCCCCAGTGTGGTTCTGTTTGAAGATGGGGCCGGCAAGAAGTGATCATGATTACACAAGTTACCAACAGGAGGCCTCCCAAGAAGCAGCGGCTTCTCTCTCCCTCCCGCCCTGTGCCCAGACACCAGGGAACGGTCGTGTGAAGAGAGACCAAGAAGGCCGGTGTCTGCAAGCCGGGAAGAGAGAATTCCCTGGAAATCAAAGTGTTTTGCACGTCTCGTCTCAAGAACTCGGGGAAGGTGATGGTGGCGTTAGGCGGGGCTAACGTGCCAGAGTCCACACAGCCTGGGGGAGACCAGGCATGGCAGGAAGGCATCAGGACCTGTCTTTTACCTGGTTTCTCTCCTGGACTCCCCCATGATACAATCCATGTGAGTGCTACAGGAAAGAACACGGAGTGATGAAGGAAAGGAGAAGTGTGGGGGGAATTCGGCCACAGGGGAACGAGAAGAGCAGGCGCAGCTCAACCCAGAACGGGGCTGGGTACAGCCAGTCGCCCAAACAGAAGCTGAAAACCTGTGTCCCTCGGAGCTGTCCCCGGCCTGCTCCCTGCTCCCTCAGCTGCGTGGTCTGCCTCTTGCCCTCTGACCTCATTCCCAGGTCCTGGAGCGTGACCCAGGGCAGCCGCGTCCTTCGCGGGCCACCAGCCCACACCCCTCCACGTCGACTGGGCACTGTGCCTCAGCGGCCACAGAAGTGTAAACCCGTCACGTCAGGCTTGTGCTTAAAATACGTCGGTTACTTGTGCAAGAAACAGTCTAAACTCTTCCTGCGTGAGTCAGTCTTACAGGGACACGGGCCGGGGGGAGGTTAGAGTGCCTGTAGGGACACACTGTCCCAGAAGGATGATCGGAGATGGGGGCGGTGGTCTGTGATCACAGAATGGAGGGTCTTGGCCTTCCGAGGGGGCCCAGTGCTCGGCCTCGGACACCAGCCTTCCCCAGGCTCCCTCTGCCTGCCTCGGTGGGGCCCTCAAGTCCTGTCCCTGCCCCTCCCCAAGTTCTCCTCCTTGGGGGATGCTGGCCCCTCAGAGAGCGCTCTCCTCGGCTCCCCGCGGAAGCCCGGCTCACAGGATCTCACCCCTGCTCTGCCATTCCCTCCCTGCCAGACCTCACGCGACACCCACTTCCCCCTGTTTGAGGAATCTCACTGCCTCCCACAACCACTGGCTTTTACAGGCCCTTTCATTTCCCCTTGAACAGCCTTCAGGTCATTCTCCCCTCCCTGGCTCCCAGCGGCAGCCCTGCCCTGCCCAGTGTCTGCCACCGGCACCTCAACCTCAGTGCTGAGGGCAGCATCAACCCCACAGGGACATTCACAGAATGTCCTGGCTGCTGCTAGATGTCTGTTTCCCCCGCCAGGACGTGTCTGATGAAGTGAACCCCATGTTCCCTAATCTGGCTGCAGCTTTAACAATCTCTGACATGGTCTGGGTTCGCATTCATTTTTATTTACAGAGCCTTTTCCTTCTCTCTTTCCTGGGTCTCGTTTCTCACTTTCTATCTTGTGTCCACATTGCTCTCTATTTACCCTTCATCTGAGCTCCCAGCACCTCTCCTCTCACCTCACCTCTCCTGCTTACCTCTTCCTCCATTCATTGGAGGACCTGCCACCACCTGGGCTAAAGTCTGAAACCATGGCACTTACCACTTGACCCTTAGATTTCCGTGTGCAATTATATATGGATGGTAGTGGTTTTTTGCCAGACAGAAGCCAGATATTTTTGTAAGAGTGAGACTTCCATGATCAACTTTTATAGTCCACACTCTGATGCAAAGCAAAGACTGACTTTATATCCTAAGATTAAGGGTCAAAATATAAAAATGGCAATTGATTTGCATCGGTGATCTTCTTATTGACATAATAACTTTACTTGTTTAAAAAAAATCCCTTAATCCTTTGACACTTGCAAAGACTTAAGTCCATTGAACTGGGATTCTAGTATCATTCTGCTAACGGTATTAATTTTACTAAAATATTGTGCCAAACTACGGCCATTTAAATATGCATTTAAAGGGGATTTTTGAAAGTACATGTCTGACTTTTATTTCATTAAAAGTTCAAACTAACACTATCTTTATTCAGAGAGCATCTCCACCGCCCCCTCTCTCGGAAAGCCTGGAAGGGGCAGTTCAGGGTTATGCATCAGGGACTTGGTGGGTAGCTTCCTCTTTTGTTCTGGGGGTTTTTGGGAATGTTTCTTGTTCTGCTTTGTTTTGTCCTATTATGGTCTTTACTGCGCTTGGTCCTCATTCTGAAGGGCACCCCGTCCTCTGAAGTGGTTGCTGGAGGTCCTTCAAACCCACCACCCAGCCCGCGATCACGACGAAGAAGGAGGCTGAGCACAGCCCCAACCCTGGTTTCAGTCCCACATCCCTGAAGTGGTTCGTTCCTGGGTCAGAAGGCCGTGGGCACGCAGCTCGCTGGGGGCCTACGGAGGCAGCCTCGATGCTGCCCAGCTAACAAAAGGGGCCTGGCTTACTCTAGAGGAAGCGGGTGGGAGAATCTGGAGGCAGGCAGCGGCCTCTGCCTTGGAGCCCCATTTGACCATTCGTCTGTCCTCTTAGGTGCATGGGTACATGGCTGGTGGGAGTTCCGCTTGAACAAGGTAACTGGTAATAAGAGCAGACCTCTGAAGGCCGTGACAGTGTCCCCCTGCCAATCGCACCCACAGCTCAGCTGATGACTAGGGCTACTGCTCTGCATGTAACGGATAATATGAAAGTGCGGCACGTGAGATGTAGGTCAGAGTACATAGTCTAAACACCACGGCCGCTCAAAAATCATGAAATCAGTTCCGTAGAGCCAGGATGCTCATTCCTCCAGACAGCATCCAATCTGCCCTACTTGAGCTTGCCAGGACGTGGGTGAGGCGCACACCCGGACCCGATCCCGTTGTGTTGTGTGCTTTCTCCTTTTACGTGGAGGCTGATGGAATCATCTTCCTTTTTACTCTTATTTAAGAAACTGAAGCAGACCTAGGAAACTCGTGCAACTGTAGGAACAAACTTTCTTTAGAATGCTGTTCACAGCACCACATAGTTTCTTCCTTCTAAGGACTGATGGGAGACATTTCTCTGGCCCGAGGACCAGGAAGAGCTGTACTTTTTCCAGATGAATTGCCTATCTGCATCTTTCTAGACCCTTCTAGACCCTGTCTCAGTCACCTCAGAGCCCTCTCCTAATTTACTGCCAGTGTTTACAGCATCAGGACGCTTTTTAAAATTGACCCCATTCTTGGTCTCAGCTTTCTTCACCAGCCATATAGTCCCTTAGATTCCATTCCTGTATTATTATTGATAGACTTCGTCATACATGCATGATTTTGCACCTAATGTCAATGGCTAGCTAACAAGTCATGGTGAACTTAAGCATCGGTTGCAAGCCACTTGACTGGGGGGTCTTCTAATGTTTTAGGAACAAGGACACCGAAGCCTTGTTTTGATCTCCACTGCCACCCAGAGGTAAAATGCAGAAATTCATCCCACCCTGTAGCCTTTGGTGATTATAAAAATCCTGACATTTTCAGCCAAAGGGTCTTCATGTTGCACATATTTTGACTCTTTGCCTAGAAACGGAAATATTTTGTACAATATTATACATTTTTATGTTTTTTCCCTGGTGTTTTATCCCTGATACAATCCATCATCCCAATTCGGTCTCTTTATTCTATAGAACTTAATTTAAAAACAATATCCAACATTTTTTCTCTGTTGTGTTTGCATGTAGAATCTTAAGTGCACGTGGTTGAAGTAATCCTTCTCTTTCTCCTCCATCTGTGGCCCCTGGTCATCACTTGGTCCGAACAGATTTCCTCTGCGAACGTCCTCGTGTTCATCCCCATTGCCTTCTGTTCCCCCGTTCTCCTGTATTGACGTGCTATCCTTCTGTTTCTGTGTGTTCTTAGAAATGGGATGCTCTGATGTATACAACTCCAGTTTCCACAAAAGGCATTCTGCCCTATGCTTCATTTACTAACATATCTCACTGAGCACAGTTTTTAAGACCTCCTCATAGTGCTCTGGGTATATACATGTTTTATTTTTAGAATTCTGAATGCTTCTTTCAATTTTCCACCACTAGTTTTCTTCAGTTTACACTTGGTTGATAAGAAAGCCTTAATTTTGCAGAGTAAAATTCAACAGTACAATTCAACAGGTTTTATTTTTTATATAAATTTTTTTTCAAAAAAGTCCATCCACTTTATACACTTTGCGGTACCGAAGCAACAATATGCAAAACAGTGGGACAGTCTGTGCTGCCCGCACTCCTCCTGGACATGCCCATTCCTGCCCCCGAAGGGTGGAGAGCCCAGGACCCTTGTCCGGCAGGACCTGACTTAGTTCCAGACCCCTGCCACTGGAGTGGGCTATGTGTACGTGCAGGGTGGGTGGCCGATCACCGCAGGCCGTTTCCTTCGCAGTTTGCACTCGGAAACTTGGTTTCAGAAATAATTCCCCACCAATGGATCATAAAAATATTCTGCTTTGTTATATGCTACTAACTTTGTAGTGTTGTGTTTTGCATTTATGACTTTATTCCATTGTCAATAAGTCTTTGCTCTATTCTTTCAAAAATGACTAGATATCTGTGGTCATTTATTCTATATAATATAAAAAGTAAGCTTACTATGTACCTCCAGAAATCCAACTGGAATTTTAATTAGGAATTTACTGAAATTATAGAATAATTTAGAGAATTATAAGTTTTATAACCCTATCTATACAACTCCAATTAATTAGAAATATATTTATGATCTTTAATAGTTTCTATAATTTCACTGTAGAAGTCTTATAGATTCTTTCTTTAGCTAATTCTTAGCTATTTAATAGATTTTATTGCCACTATAAATGTTCTATAATTTTATCTTACGTGCTCTTGTCTCTTTTATAAGAAAGTGCTATTTATTTTTAATATTTATTTTGTTCCTTAAGAACTTGCTGTATTTTTGGACACTTAGGCGGCTCAAAGAGGTAAGTGTCTGACTCTTGGTTTTGGATGAGATCATGATCTCAGGATCCTGTGACTGAGCCCTGCATTCAGACTCCCTGCTTAGTGCAGACTTTGCTTGTCTCCATCCCTCCCTTCTCCCCTCCCAATTCCCACTCTCTGTCTCTGTCTCTCTCTCTCTCTTAAATAAATAAATAAATAAATAAATAAATAAATAAATAAATAAATAAAGTCTTCTCTTAAAAAAAGAACTTGCTACTTCTTTTTTTAAAGATATTATTTATTTATTTGACAGAGAGAAACACAGTGAGAGAGGGGACACAGCAGGGGAAGTGAGAGAAGGAGAATCAGGCCTCCCACTGAGCAGGGAGCCCAACACGAGGCTTGGCTCCATCCCATGACCCTGAGATCATGACCTGAGCCAAAGGCAGATGCTTAACAACTGAGCCACCCAGGCGTCCTAAGAACTTGCTACTTTTTTTCTCAGTGTTCCAAGATTCACAGTTTATGCCCTACACCCAGTGCTCGATGCAATACGTGCCCTCAGTACCCACCACCAGGCTCTCCCATCCCCCCACCCCCTCCCTCCAAGACCCTCAGTTTCCTTCTGAGTCCAAAGTCTCTCATGTTGTGTTTCCCTCCCCGAATTACCCTACTTCCCATTTCCTTTCCTTCTCCTACTGTCCTCTATATTACCCCTTATGCACCACAAATAAGTGAAACCATGTGATACTTGACTTTCTCTTCTTGGCTTATTTCACTCAGCATAATCTCTTCCAATCCAGTCCATGTTGCTACAAAAGTTGGATATTCATCCTTTCTGATGGAGGTGTAGTATTCCATTGTACATACGGACCACATCTTCTTTATCCATTCATCTGTTGAAGGGCACCTTGGCTCTTTCCACAGTTTGGCAATTGTGGCCATTGCTGCAATGAACATTGGGGAACATATGGCCCCTCTTTTCACTACATCTGTATCTTTGGGGTAAATGCCCAGTAGTGCAATTGCAGGGTCATAGGGTAGCTCTAATTTTAATTTTTTAAGGAATCTCACACTGTTTTCCAAAGTGGCTACACCAACTTGCATTCCCACCAATAGTATAAGAGGGTTCCCCTTTCTCCACAGCCTCTCCAACACTTGTTCTTTCCTGTCCTGTTAATGTTGGCCATTCTGACTGGTGTAAGGTGGTATCTCAGTGTGGTTTTGATTTGAATTTCCCTGATAGCTAGTGACGATGAACATTTTTTCATGTGTCTGTTAGCCATTTGTATATCTTGTATGGAGAAGTGCCTCTTCATGTCTCCTGCCCAGTTTTTGATGGGTTCATCTTCTTTTTGGGTGTTGAGTTTGAGTAGTTGGATACCAGCCCTTTGTCTGTAGTGTCATTTGCAAATATCCTCTCCCATTCTGTGGGTTGCCTCTTTGTTTTGTTGACTGTTTCCTTTGCTGTGCAGAAGCTTTTTATTTTGGTGAAGAACCAAAAGTTCCTTTTCGCTTTTGTCTCCTTTGCCTTTGGAGATGTGTCTTGAAAGAAGTTGCTGTGGCCGATGTCAAAGAGGTTACTGCCTATATTCTCTTCCAGAATTTTGATGGATTCCTGCCTCACATTGAGGTCTTTCATCCATTTCGAGTTTGCCTTTGTGTGTGGTGTAAGAGAATGGTCTAGTTTCATTCTTCTACATGTAGCTGTCCAATTTTCCCAGCACCATTTATTTAAGAGACTGTCTTTTTTCCACTGTGTATTTTCTCCTGCTTTGTCAAAGATGATTTGACCATAGATTTGTGGGTCCATATCTGGACTCTCTACTCTGTTGCTGTCTTGGTAAACACAGTTTTGTAATAAAGCCTGAAGTCAGGTAATGTGATGCCCCCAGCTTTGTTTTCATTCTTCAACAATTCCTTAGCGATTTGGGGTCTTTTTTGGTTCCATATCAACTTTAGGATTGTTTGTTCCAACGCTTTGAAAAATGTTGGTGGAATTTTAATCAGAATGGCATTGAAGTATAGATTGCTCTGGGCAGTATAGACATTTTGACTATGTTTATTCTTCCAATCCATGAGCATGGAATGCTCTTCCATCTTTTTGTGTCTTCTTCAATTTCTTTCATGAGTGTTCTGTAGTTCCTCAAGTACAGATCCTTGACTTATTTGGTTAGGTTTATTCCTAAGTATCTTATAGTTTTTGGTGCTATAGTAAATGGAATTGATTCTCTGATTTCCCTTTCTATATTTTCATTGTTAGTGCATAAGAACACAGCTGATTTCTGTGCATTGAATTTGTATCCTGCCACATTACCGAATTGTTGTATGAGTTCTAATAGTTTGGGGGTAGAGTCTTTTGGGATTTCCACATAGAGTACCGTGTCATCTGCAGAGAGAGAGTTTGACTTCTTCTTTGCCAAGCTGGATACCTTTTATTTCTTTCTGTTGTCTGATTGCTGTTGCTAGGACTTCTAACACTATGTTGAATAGTAATGGCATCCTTGCCTTGTTCCTGATTTCAGAGGAAAGGCTGTCAGTTTTTCCCTGTTGAGAATGATATTCTCTGTGGGTTTTTCACAGATAGATTTTATGAGGTTGAGAAATGTTCCCTCTATCCCTATACTTTGGAGAGTTTTGATCAGGAACGGGTGTTGTATTTTGTCAAATGCCTTTTCTGCATCAATTGAGAGTACCATGTGGTTCTTCTCTCTTCTCTTATTGATTTGTTCTATGACATTGATTGTTTTATGAGTGTTGAACCACACTTGCATCCCTGGGATAAAACCCACCTGGTAATGGTGGATAATCTTTTAAATGTATTGTTGGATCCTGTTAGCAAGGATCTTGTTGAGAATCTTGGCATCCATATTCATCAGAGATATTGGTCTGAAGTTCTCCTTTTTGATGGGGTCTTTGTCTGGTTTGGGGATTAGAGTGATGCTGGCTTCATAGAAAGAGTCTGGAAGTTTTCCTTCCATTTCTATTTTTTGAAAGAGCTTCGGAGAATAGGTGTAATTTCTTCTTTGAATGTTTGGTAGAATTCCCCAGGGAATCTTGTTTTGGGGGAGGTTTTTGATCACTGCTTCAATCTCGTTACTAGATATAGGTCTATTCAGATTGTCAATTTCTTCCTGTTTCAATCTTGGAAGTTTATAGGTTTCCAGGAAGGCATCCATATCTTCTAGGTTGTTAAACTTATTGACATATAACTTCTGGTAGTAATTTCTGATGATTGTCTCTATGTCCTTGGTGTTAGTCATGATCTCTCCCCTTTCATTCACAATTTTATTAATTTGGGTCTTCTCCCTTTTCTTTTGGATTAGTTTGGCCAATGGTTTATCAATCTTATTAAATCTTTCAAAGAACCACCTTCTAGTTTTGTTGATTTGTTCTACTGTATCTCTAGTTTCTAATTCATTCATCTCTGCTCTAATCTTAATTATTTCCCATCTTGTGTGTGGGGTTGGTTTGAATTGTTGATTTTCCGGTTCCTTAAGGTGTAATGATAGTGGTTGTATTTGGGATTTTTCATTTGTTTTGAGTGAGGCTTGGAAGCTATGTATTTCCCGCTTAAAAACACCTTTGCTGTATCCCATAGGTTTTGGATTGATGTATCTTCATTCTCATTGGTTTCCATGAAGTGTTTCAGTTCTTCTTTGATTTCCTGGTTGATCCACAGATTCTTGAGCAAGATAGTCTTTAGCTTCCAAGTGTTCGATTTTCTCCTGAACTTTTTGTTGTGGTTGAGTTCCAGTTTCACAGCATTGTGGTCAGAGAATACGCAGGGAATAAACTCAATCTTCTAGTATCAGTTGATCCCTGATTTGTGACAGTATATGAATGGGTCCTGTTGTTTTATCCAGTCTGCAACCCTGTGCCTTTTTATTGGAGCATTTAGGCCATTCACATTGAGAGTGATTATTGATAGATACATTTTTATTGACATCATGTTGCCTGTGAAGTTCATGTTTCTATAGATTAGCTCTGTAAGTTTCTGTTCTGTGTCATTCTTGGGCTCGTTTCTCTTTTATCGAACCCCTCTTAATATTTTATGTAGTGCTGGCTTGGTGGTTGCATAATCTTTTAGACCTTGGTGGTCCTGGAAGCTCTTTATCTCTCCTTCCATTTTGAAAGTCAACCTTGCTGGGTACATTATCCTTGGTTGCATATTTTTTTCATGTAATTTCCTGAATATGTCTTGCCAGCCCTTTCAGGCTTGCCAGGTATCCATGGCTAGGTCTGATGTTATTCTGATGGCCCTCCCTCTATACCTAAGGGATTACTTCCCCCTAGCTTCTCTTAAGACGTATTTTTTTTTATTTTATTATTCATGAATTTCACAACTTTGTGCCTGGAGGTTTTCTGGCCTCATTGATCTTGAAGGGTGTCTTCTCTGCCTATAGGACACAAACACTTGTTTTATTCCCCAGATTAGGGAAATTTTCATTCATGATTTGTTCAACTATATCTTTTAGGCTTCTCTCTCTCTCAACTCCTTCAGGGATTCCAATAATTTTTATATTAGAGCGTTTCATTGCATCGTTTATTTCCCTAATTCTATTTTCATGGGATTTTAGCTGTTCCAAGACTTCTCTTACTCTCCTTCTTAATCCATCTGTCTTCTAAATCACTAATACGATCTTCAGCTTCACCTACTCCAGCTGTTAACATATTTAAATTAGATTTCATCTCATTAATAACCTTTCTAACCTCTGCCCGTTTGGCTTTCACTTCTGTCATTAGAACTTCTACCTTGCCGCTAATGATCTTTTCCAACTTAGCCATCGCTTGTACGATTGCTACCCTCAATTCCATTTCTGTCATATTGTTTATGTTCATTTCCAGTAATTTTGTGACTGAGGTTGCAGTCTCTGGGTTATTCTTCCGTTGGTTTTTCCTCTGAGTCATTTTGGCAAGGGGTGGTTGAGGGTATGTACAGCTGAATATATCAACCACTATCCCGGTGAATTGGTCGCTGGAAGGTTTTAGAGCAATCAGAAGTCACCACCCAAAAGGAAGAAGAAAAAAAAGAGAGAGAGAAGAAGAGAAAGGAAGGATAAAAAAAACCTATCCAGAATGCCCCCAATGGTAGGTTTTCTATGGTACAAAACTACAACAGAGTAAAGAAAAAGACCATCAAGAGTAAAAGATAGTTGAAGAGATCAAAAACCTAAGCCCAACCCAAATGACCCCCAAGACCAGTATTTATATATTACAAAGGCAAAAACCATTACACAGAAACACTAACAGAAGAATAAGGTGGGAAGGTGAGTGCAAACCCTCCTTGTGGGCAAGGAAAGTATTTTATATCCTCCTGGGTGTGTCTTGTTATTATTGTTAAAGGAGTCCATTTTCTAAGGATATAGGGAGATAAAAACGGGTTTGTATATAGGGGTAGTATTGAATAAGAATGAAGGATTACCTTGAAGCTTATTACTATAAGTATATTTAAAAGAAGAAAGGAAAGAAGAGAGAAGAAAGGAAAAAAACAGAAAAAACAAACAAACAAAAGAAGCAACAACAACAGAAAACACAGGTATGTGTTTGAAAAAACTTCAAGGTAAAAAGTTATTATGGAGTGTTGTATTAAGTATCGCATTGTAATAATAAGTGGGTTGAAAATTAAAAGAACAAAAACCATGAGAATGAATTTTAAATTTAAAGTGAAATTTTTAAGTAAAAATAGAAAAAAGTTAAAAAATAAAAAAAAGTGAAAAGATGTATCTATAAAGCGTACAGCTTTTGGGGTAGTACCAGGAGCTTAATATGTTGCCTTTCCCCCGATGTTGGGGTTTTCCAGTTTGGCTGCTGTCCTCTTGTTCTTCCTGCTTCCCTTCTGGGGGCGGGGCCTGCCGTGCTGATTTTCAGTCCCTTCTACCTGGGTGAGTCTCCGCCCCCTTCCTAGGGGTTGGACTCCATGGCAACCAGGTTGTCAGGCTTTAGTTCTCTGGAGGGTTTGTTCTTTTGCGGCTTTTTGCAGCTTTTCAGGAAGTCAGACCAGAGAAAGATGTCTGCACCCAGACCTCCTTCCCAGAGAGAGCCTTCAGCTAACAGCCCTCTGGATGGTGCACCACCCACAGCCTCTCCCTGGATCTTCCCCTTTGGCTGCTTGTCACAGCCGGCACCCTCTCAGCCGCTGGTCTGATTGGTGCCCGAAACCCCTGCTTGTCATTTTGCTCCCGTGCCAGGGAAACCGTGACTGGTTTCAGGTCGACCTTGTCTGTGCCGAGAGTCTGTGGTGCACCCCCACACAGGAGGGCCTGAGGTCCTGCGGCCCTGCTCCTCATGCTCAAGTCTGCAAAACTGCCTCCCCTGGGGGCTGTGCCTGGCCCATGGGGTGGAGAAAAGCAGTGGGAAAAAAAAGTGGCGGTTTTAGAGGCACTCCACTCCACCGTGTTCCCTCGTGGGGCACCGGGGCCGCTTTCTCTCCACAGATCTTTATCCCATTTCCTGGGCTGCCCCTCAGGCTCTCCATTTTTGTCTTCTTTGAATCAGACCATAATCTGCTGTTGTTCCCCAGACACAGAGCACTAAAATTCTGAGATATTGCTTTCCAATGGGCAGCCTCTGTGGGCTTCCTCCCCCGCACCCCTTGTCTTTGGATATCCCTCCAATCACTCCCACTCCACTCTATCTCTTTGTCGATGCTCTTCTTCCCCCATAGAGATCCAGAAATGTGAAATATTACATTTCAGGCTGAGTTCATGGGTGCTCACAGTGTTCCTGCAGTGTTTTTGCAGGTATTCAGCTCACTTCAAGGGTCTCCCCGAAATGGGGTCACCCAGCTTTCCGCCATCTTGCTTGGGTCAAGAACTTGTTACTTTTTATGTTAGGTCTAATTGTTTGCTTTTTACTCCACTAGTTTCTAGATAGAAACTATATCATCTCAAAAAGCAAAGATTCTTACCCTCTTGAAAGAGAAAAATACAATTTTTATTTACATGTTAAATTTTGATCTAAAGTTCCTGGACTCTCTTATTACTCCCAATATTTTGCTTTTTATTTTCTTATATACCATCATATGATCTGCAAATAATAATAATTTTTTCTTCAATCTCTATTTTCATGCCTCCTTATTTCCCTGGCTTTGCTGGGTTAAGAAGGGCTTGGAGTATTCTACAGAAGGGCAAAGATTCCAGGGGGTGAGCGTCTTGTCCTTCATTCACTGGAAGGCATGTCAACCTTCAGAATCAACTACATGTCGCACAGGCTGTTTGCAGCTACATGTCCCTCTCTTCTGGGTTGGTCAGGTTATCAGAGGTGACATTTAAATGCATCAAATGCTTTTTCTGTACCTCTGGAGATAATTATATGCTTTTATTTTCTTAATCTGTTAAAATGGTTCTATTAAGAGATTTTTAATGGTAAATAGTCCTTGTATTCTATCGATAAATGCCACTTCATCTGGTACTGGTTTCCGTTTGCAAATATTTTGAGTGTATATGCCTAATTTCCCTGTAAGTTTGTATAAATGGGGTGAGCAGATAGTCACTATTTATTTTAATAATTGTGTGGTTGTTTTTTTTTCTGGAAAAAGCCTTGCCAGCTTTGTTGTCGTGACAATTTCGCATTGGACAATTAGTTGGGATTCTTTCCTATCCTTTCCTCTGCCTGGAACAACACATCTGAAGTATAATTTCCCGCTGCATGCCTGCTTTGCACCCAGGGCCCAGCGCAAACAGCAGGAGCTCTGACCCGCCCCCTTATTCCTTAGCGAGCATGGTACATTCAGACTTTCTCCCTCTTCCAGGATTTTTTAGATAAACTTTTATCTATAGCAAATGTGTTGATATAAACAACACATTCCTCTTCAATTCACATGCCATTCTTGGAACATGTCTACTTTCTTATATTTAATACTCTTTCAGTCAGTCTGGAGAGAGGTTTTATATTCTTATTAATTTTCTCAAAAAGCCATCTTTGGTGCTCTCAGTCACTTCTACCACTTTTCTCCTTTGTTTGCTTTGCTTTTTCCTTTAACTTTTAGTGCTTTTATATGAATTTTCTACCTTCTAAATTTTTACTGATTTAGTCCTTTTTTTAGCTTCCTAATTAAAATCTTAACTCGTGTTTTTAATCCATCTTGTTTACAAAGAAGTGCTTTTGAAGCTGTAAATTCCTCCCAATACTGTCACTTTACAATCATTTCAAACCAGCATAAAAGCAGTATCTGTCAGTAAGACTGTGAAAATCCCCGTTGAAAGCCCAGAATATTTAAAACTGAACAAGTGCAGGGGTGCCTGGGTGGCTCAGTTGGTTGCGCAACTGCCTTCGGCTCAGGTCATGATCCCGGAGACCTGGGATGGAGCCCCACATCAGGCTGCCTGCTCGGCAGGAAGCCTGCTTCTCCCTCTCTCACTCCCCCTGCTTGTGTTCCCTCTCTCGCTGTGTTTCTCTCTGTCAAATAAATAAATAAAATCTTTAAAAATAAATAAATAAAAATAAAACTGAACAAGTGCAGAAACAGACAGGTGTGAGGGCAGATACACACCTTTTTCTCAGTCCCAGTCTGCATCTCATTAAAAATACTGAAGGACTGGAGTTACAAGTCACCCCAGAAAAGGGGACAAAGCACAAGCAAATTATTTCTGAAATGTAGAGACCACAGCAATGATCAGATTCACCAACAACTAAACCTCACCTCAAACTAAAGTTACATAGAAAGTGGATTTCACAGCAAAAAAGGACTAATTGTGCTGATACATGCCTTCGGTTGGCTTCTCCTTCCTCCTTGCTAATGAGGAAGTGTGCATTTGTGTGTAGACGTGTCCAGGCCTAATTTGAGAAGAAACGTCCTTTCTTTTCTTTTTCACTGCCAGTGCTCATCCTTGCTTTCAAGTTCACTTTTAATCTGTCTAGAAATGAGAAATTTCCTGGGTGCTTGCCACTTGCTGTGGACTTGGCCAAGTAAAGTTCTTCTCATGTGAGAATAAGAGAAGGATCTTTTCAAGGTGACCACAAGCAATTAAAATAATTAAAAATTAAAGGATTCATAATAAAATTATTATAAATAGTAAACATAAAGTTTCATAAATGTGGTCACGCAATAATGCGTTACCTTCTCTCATGTACAAAGATGACTGTAGCCATCTAGTCACATGTCTGGATGTCCTAAAAAAACATGGCTCTTACATGCCATTGACAAGTTGGGAACAAAATTAGGATTTAATGAGTAAATTAAGGAAAGATCAAATATTGATTAACTAAACACACCTTTACTATTCAACCCAACTTCACATTTTAAAATATCTCACTTTTCAACTTGATGACATGACTTCTATGTCGAGCAGTCAGGAGAGGGCTGCAGCGTGGAAACGCAGCACCCAGGACGGGCCATGTCGATAGAGTGGGAGTGGCCGCCAGGGCTCTCTCACTGCTCCCTGTCAGCCCACGGATTCTGACAAGACTGCTCCTCCTTCCAGCTGCCAGATCCAGAAAGTTAACATTGCAGGTTCTCCTTTCTCCCATGTCCTCGTGTTTGTACTACAGTCTAGAACCTTCCATGAGGACGTTCTCGCAGTGGACACTCCATCCCTTCAATATGAGCCCACTGTGGCTGAGGCAGATACTCTGTTTAGGAAACCAACAGGAATGGGTGGAGGGAGAGAGGAAGGCTCTGTGAGCACTGCCTGTGGAGGTTCACAAGGCCCACCATACAGAAGGGAAGAAACTTTTCACAGATTTTATAGAGAATAACTTGGCAAAGAAAAAAATTGGGACAGAAAAGCTACAGAGATTTCTGAAGTTTGCCTCTGGGCGATAAAATGTAAACATCCAAAAAGGAACAAGCTTGGAGGAAGAGATTACTCATTGTATCTTAAATATCTGGGCACAGAGCTGCCTCCTGTACACAGTGGAACCGCTCGTAGAGAATATGTTCACCGTACAAATAGGAAAAGCTCAATGCATGATGAAATGAATGAATGAATGGGCATATTGTGTCAGGAAGAAATCTACAGAGAACTTCTTGCATGTTGAATATTTAACTGTCATTACCATGACATTTCCAGATTTTCACATGCTGGGGCAGCTTATCCTTTGGTCTCTATGAAAACCCTGGAGGATGAATTTCTGCTGGTCACTAACCAGCAGTGAATGCAGCACCTCAATTCCTGACCAGTGGTTTGGTAGAAATCTGTGAAAACGCCCAGGACAGGGATTGATCCTGATGGCAGGGTGAGTGTCGCAAGATGAGGACACATGAAGGAAAAAGCAAAGAGGCAAAGAAAATGAATAGAGGAACATTTTCAAGATTCTAGGGAAAGGAAGTAGGAAGTTTCAAAGAGAAATATTAGCCCAGTGTCCCCCTGAGGCCACGTCCATGTCCATCAGAGGGGAGCTTCTAGTCGTTAAGGATAGAAGTCCATGTTGTTGGGCTGAAACTATGTGGGGAATGTATTGGCTGATGGAACTGGGACGCCAGAGTCTGTGGGGCTCCAGCCCCTTCTGTGGGTCTGTGGGTCTGTCTTTGCTTTTCTGATGTTTTGCTGCTGTTTTCACCATCGCCGGAGTATGATGACAAATGCACATCAGACCTATAGACAACATGCAGATTTCCAGTTGCCCAGAGAGGAAGGTTGGGAGGCACCATGGGCCATGTGGGCCCTCAAAGGCTCTAACAGGTGCCCCAGAGCCTGTGATGAGACATGAATGAAGGTCCTCCTGAGGAAAGTCCAACAACTTCTCAGAGAGGATGGCCTGAAGAGTCACAGGATCCCAGTGCGCATGGAGCCTGCAGGGAGCTGCACGTGAATGCTCACATCCTTACCTGCTGGGCCTCCAGGGAGGGCATGCAGCACTTCAGAAGGAAAATGCAGAATTGGTCAAAAAACTTGATTTGAAGTCAGTCATTCAAATGAATATTTTATGTAGCATCCATTACATGTTGGGATACTTTCATTGCCATTTTCATTTAAAAACATAAAGTGGAGTAACCACTGGGAGTTTGGTGTATATGCACATGGTGACATGATGCCCACAGCCAAGCCAGCTGATTCGGCCACCACTTCACATCGGGAACTTCTCCTTCTCTTTCTTTTCTTTTCTTTTTCTTTCTTGTAGTGAGAACACTTGGGATCTACACTCTTGGCATATTTCATGGATATGATTTCTCTGCCTTTTTACATGCAGGCTTCATCCTCAGGCTTGCCTCTTGGTGCTAAAAATGGATTGTACTTATTTCAAGTTTCAGACCCAGACCTTATCATGCAGGACAAGAGAGAGCATTTCTTTTTCCTCCATCCTCCATAAGAATCAGGCTGTGTGTGACTTGTACCACCTAGAGCAGGTGCCTGGCCTTGAGCCATCACCCTAGGAGATACAAATAGCATCTCTCTGATGATCGGCCTGACCTGCAGGTTACCTGTCCATCCTTCAGCCTGTCACATTGTCAAGGATGCTGTCTTCTGGTGGCCTCAGGCTTATAAGAGCCCAGAGCTGCACATGAGGGTGGAGTCAACCAACCAAAATCCACATGGTGCTCATGTAGGGGTGACAGGGTGAACTGGAAGTTAGAGAAACAGCCAGCAGTGTGATCTAGGCAGGAAGATCACAGAAGTCCCATGACTTGCTCTCCCCATTCCCATATTTTCACCTTTGCTACCTCTATCATCTCAATGTTATTTTCCAGAAAAGTCCACATGTGTAGGTCTGGGGTCCGCATGTGGTCCCTCTGGACATTTTCCAATCTTGGACCACACTCTCAGCCTTAAAAAAAAATAACAAAAAGAACTAATTCCTTGTCCCCAGTTCAACCCACATAAATTACTAACTAATAAGCTAGTTAGAAACAACAATGAAAACCACAATCAAATCAGGAAAGCAAAATTTTCAAGCTACAAAGATAGGGAAGACCTTTTCTTCCCCACCACTTGACACTCAGAATGTCCCTGCTTCATGGTCAGAGCTTGAGAATGGTTTGTTGAGTTAATTAACAAAACTAAGAGTAATTAAAGTCTAGTCAAGGAGATCTTCACTTCCACTGGTTGGGGGTCATCAGTCACAAAGATCCATCCTTATTATTCATGAAGCCTCTCTTACTTGCTGGCATTGATTTGTAATCCCCAGACACTTACGTTTACTGCTATTCATGGACATGTAGAGTGGCCTGACATGAGTCAACCATAGGTGTTCCAGACCAAGGTTGAACCAAGTGCTCTTTGGCCTTCCTGTGTTAATTTCCACACTGTAAACATATGTCTTATTCATGGTCCATTTGGTGTCACATTTTCTGCACTTCTGCGGTCTTTCCATGTGATTTCAGTGTTTAAAATGGCCCTGAAGCCCAGAACTACAGAGTTGACTAGTGTCCTAAGCACAAGAAGATGGGATTGCCTCATGGCAGAACACCTGTGTAGGTAAGGCTAGCTCAGGCTCCTAATGCAGAGTTGTGGGCCCTGAGCTCACTGATAATGAGTCAATAATGCAGTAAATCCAGGGAAAGGAACAGGACATTCATGACATCAGTTTAGAGCCACACCATAGAAGAGTAAAATAACATCTAGGAGGGTATCATGACGCCAAGAAAAAGGGGAAAAGGAACTTTTGTTCTTGGATTCATAAGATGATGACTGTTTTTTTGTTGTTGTTAATTTCTAAAACCATCTTGGGCAGCCTAACTATGGGACTGAAAGCCAAAGACCCTGGTGATCACAGTACCCAAGCTGGGAAATGTTACATACTTCTGAGCTGGTATTTCTTTGTGGGGAAATACGCCATACAAAAAAGTTATTTACAAACACATACATATTAAAGAAGCTGTCTTTACTTTTTTAAGATTTTATTTATGTATTTGAGAAGGGGAGAAAGAGATAAAGAGACAGGGCACAAACAGGGTGAGGGGTAGAAGGAGAGGGAGATGCCGACTCCCTGTTGAGCAGGGAGCTGGTCTACAGCTTGATCCCAGGGCCTTGAGAACAATACCAGAATCAGACAGCAGCTTAACTGACTTAGCCACCCATGCACCCCAGGAAGCTGTCTTTAAACAGGAACACACATGAAACAAGGCTGTGTAGTCATTAGGTGACAAGGGTTGTGAGCAAAGGCCCCAGAACCTCTACCCTGCATTTCCCCCAGAGCAATGGCTCACTGTCTCTTGAGTCCGCAGGACTGTAAACAGCAGCCACAAATTCTAGGAGGAACTGTATGCATGGTCCTTGCTGGATCCCCATTCATTCTTGACCACAACACTCCTGTTCTCTTTCCTGCAGTGTCTCTTCAGGGACACACAGACACTGCTACCTCTCAGACATCACATTTATCCACCTGTGAATCTCCCTGCTGATTTTGCTAAAATGCAAATCGTGATTCAGGAAGTCGCCTGAGGCCAAGGCCTTATATTTTTAAAAATCCCCAGGGTGACAGTTCTGCTGCTGCTCTGAGTCCAGTAAACATCAAGAGTCTGAATCCTGCATTTCTGTTTAATCTAGAATGCTTGGAGCAAAAGATTCATCTGATAAGTTTCTGTAGTTAAATAATACCAATCTTCACAGAAAACTTGTTTCTACTTAGGAACCTGGAGATGTCAGCAGGAACAGGGAAACTGTGCACTTCCTTGGCTAGGTGACAAGACTTTTAATAAGAAGAGCATCAAACATTTCAACTACTACAAACGTATCAGGAAGAAAAAGAATAAGAAAAACCTATGCATTTAACATAAATTCAACACAGATTTTTTTTTTATTGTTACTTAATTTTTTTTCCCAGTGTTCCAAGATTCATTCCCCATTCCCCACACCCAGTGCTCCATGCAATAGGTGCCCCCAGTACCCACCACCAGGCTCTCCCATCCCTCTACCCCCCTCCCTCCAAGTCCCTCAGTTTGTTTCTGTGTCCAAAGTCTCTGTTGTTTCGTTTCTCTCCCTGGATTACCCTAGTTCCCATTTACTTTCCTTCTCCCACTGTCCTCCAGGTTACCCCTCATGCACCACAAGTAAGTGAAACCATGTGATACCTGACTTTCTCTTCTTGGCTTATTTCACTCAGCATAATCTCTTCCAGTCCAGTCCATGTTGCTACAAAAGTTGGATATTCATCCTTTCTGATGGAGGCATAGTATTCCATTGTATATATGTACCACATCTTCTTTATCCATTCATCTGTTGATGGGCACCTTGGCTCTTTCCATAGTTTGGCAATTGTGGCCATTGCTGCAATGAACATTGGGGTACATATGGCCCTTCTTTTCACTGCATCTGTATCTTTGGGGTAAATACCCAGTAGTGCAATTGCAGGGTCATAGGGTAGCTCTATTTTTAATTTTTTAAGGAATCTCCACACTTCAACACAGATTTTTACAGATAACATTTTCCATGCAGGTGAGATACCTTGCCAAGTATACAAATATGAAGAAGATATGGACTTTGCTCTCAAGAGTCCTAAGCATTAGAAGAGAAAATTGTCCTAACTGGGGAAAACAAGCATCAAGGGTCAGTAATGGAATTGTCAAAGTGCAGGAAAAGGTGGTGTGAATTCTTCCTGTGCAGATAGCTTCCACTTCTGAATAAGGGAGGACTCATTGGAAGAGATGACATCTGATGCCTGGAACCCATGGAGGTGCTGGGACACCATCTTACAGCTGAGTTAAATTTTGAGAGTTAAGTTCCAGAACCAAGTCAGAACAACAAACCCCACTGAGTTGCACTGAGTTTATATTGACAACTGATCTTTAAGCATAACTGAAAGATGAAGTCGCACACAGAGAGTTGCAAACACATCACCGCTGAGCTGGGTTTAGGTAAGTACTGGAGCCTGGGCTGCTGGCATCTCTCTCAGAAGGGAGGGCAATGCACGGATGTCTCCACTGTGTTCTCCTGGGAAGAACAGAGGAAGAGTCATTCTGCAGCAGGTGGAGGTGAGGACTGCAGGGGCGAAGGGCACTGGGAACAGGAGGACTGAGGACAGACTGAAAAGTGGGGAGACACCTGGGAAAGAGCAGGAAGGTGGCTCCAGAGACTTACCAGTGCTTCCAGAGCCACAACACCAGAACTGCCAGAAGCACCAGGGGCACTATCACTGCCAGGAAGACCAATCCCGTGGAATGGGGCTGCTCTGTGGGTTTGGTGAACAAAGGGTGTCACTTCCCATCTAACCCAGTTTGAACAGCACCTCCCTGGTACTCCTTGCTCTGGTCACCCTCTGCCCCCACCACCTGCCCTTCCTCTTTTCACTTCTCCCAACCCTCCTCAGAGATGGACCCTTTACCCAGCCTGATGCATCCTCCCATATTTGTGGGACTTCACTCCCAATTCTTCCTTGCATGGATTGCCAATTTTTCGAGTCACTTTTGGTCTAGCAGCCAAATTTTTCATCTGGCTCTCCTGCCCTACTTAGAACCACTCCCACCCTCTTTTCCAGCTGAGACCCAGCTCTTTCTCACCCCAGTAGAGGACCATGTCCTGGCCTCCTAGACTGCTGTGTCTGACCCGGCATGACAGGCCAGCTGCCTCTTCGGCTTTCACATCCAAGGACACCTGAAGATACCATGTCCCATCAGCATGGGGCAAGATGTCGCCTCGCTGGGTGCCCTGTTGATCCTGCTCACCCCGCATCCACATCACCCACACAGGCTTTGGGTAGAAGCCAGAGATGTGACACATCAGCAGCAGACGACCAGGGCCGGGACTGGGGCCAGTGGACAGCCAGGCCTCTGGCCTCACTGCAGAGACAGGACAGGTATTCACAGACTGAGAGGGTAGATCTTCACATCACTTTAGATAAACACATCTTTTCACCTCTAGACCTGTCAACATCATACCCTCACCCTCTTGATTCTTTCTTTCCCTGAATCTGATGGAATGTTACAAATTTTTGAATGCAGAGTAGAGAATTCATAAAGGGAATAAGCAGGACTGACCTTGTCGCTGGATATATGTCTTCCCTGCATCAAGAAGACCCAACAGGAACCGGGGACAGGAGTCACTGAGGAGTTTGTGTACTATTTCATTGAAAATATGGTACTGATTGAATACACTGCAGACTTGCTGAGCCCTCCTTCCTCCCTTTGGAGATGGCCACCATGATGTGTTCTGGAAACTCAGGAGATCTGATCCTTGATAAGCAATTTGCATGAAGCCCACTGATGCTTCTCCAAAATGGGAATCACAGCCTAACAGCAGTTGTACCTGGAAGGGATCTATGGAAGAGAGACTGGATTATAGTAGGGGGAGTGAAGGAGATGAAATGATATGAATGCAAGCCAAAGATGCTGGAAGTAGAAGGGTAAAGTTGGGGATTGGAGGGAATGGAGAAAAGGTTGACTTAATGGGAGGCTCAGACAAAAGGAAAGTGGTGGTCACAGGAGGTGGAGGCAAAGGTAATTGAGGAAGGAGCAAATGTTGGAAGAGAGACATGAAGGGTGTGGAAAGAGAATAAGAAAGAGCTCAGTGGGAGAGCTGGTATAAAAACAATCTAGGGTGAAGGGAGTGCAATAGGGTACAGGAAAAAAATAGACCTCACTGATGGGATTGAATGGGGAGAAAGCACAGTTCAAGGTGAGTCACAAGTGAAGGAGACCCAGAAAAGTGGTACCCAGGGGAGACAGGAGAGCACAGCCATAGTCAATGAGAAGAGTGGGAAGCTGAGGAAAATACGAAGCTTTTCAAGAATCAGGGTCTGGCTTCTACCCCTGCTCAGATGCATGTGATTCAGTTTTCAGACAGAGAGAGGTGAAGTTCAAAAACCAATGGGGTTCATTTCCTAGAGAAAGAAGAAACTCAATGAGGCACACATAGCTGACACCTCCATCCCACCCTTGAGTGAACTGAACTCACATTCAAGCTGCCATTGACCAACATGGTTATGATATGTTGAAGGAAATCTAATGGAATATGTGTAGAATAACTTTTCTACTTCCATCAGCTCCTCATTGCTGAAGTTGCCTTTAGACCAAGGCTGCAAGAAAATGAAAGCACCAGTCTTATTGTCCCATCCATGAGTCTGTATCTCATCCAGCCAAGCTGAGCCTTGATTTTGTGTCCAAGAATGGTTGTAAAAGGATGTGGTCAGGATGATTCGGAAGGAAATTGGCTCCTGGAAGTCTGTAGGAAAAGGACAGATAAACTTTGGGGGTGGAGAGCATTGGAAAGGAGAAAGAATGAAAAATAAGGTACCAGGGAGGGGAACTAAAATCTGGAGGACAGAGAAGCCATAGTTTTCTCAGGAGACATGTGCTGCCCCAGAGCCCCAAGCTTCATGCCCAGCCTTCAGAAGAGCATAGGTCCCCGGGGTCAGGAATTCTCATGAAGGAACCAAGAAGACAGCCTCCCTCCCCAGTTGTACGTTGGGGAACTCACACCATGAGTGGGTACGTAGAAAGACAGAAATGCATACATACAGACACACACAGAGATGTACACATATACAAACACACATGCAGACACATGCCCACACACATACACACATGCACAGAGGCACAAAAGGCATCCAATCACATACATACATATATACATATTCAAATGCACACAAGCACATGTATACACATCACAAACACACAGACTAGCAGAAACGCACACACACATAAATAGATACAGATGCATAAACAGATGTACACACACACAAGCACACACGTGTATCCACTGGGCAGGGCCAGAGTTCTCACCATCTTCACTGTCACCACCTGGGAGGAGAACCACCAGCAACACCAGTTGCAGGAACAACATTTGCAGATGTTCTTTCTTTCTCTTACAAAGTCAATCTTTGACCTCTTTTCTAACAAACCTACCTCTCACACAGTCCCTCCCTTCTGACTTCCTTCTCCAAACACAAGCCTTCTGAGTCTCTGTGACAATGCAAATCCACTCCTCCCTCAACCCTATACACTTATTCAAAATCTCAGTTCCCCTCTTGGTCTGACTCTGCTCTCTTGCTTCCAGCTTCTCCCTGTCACCAGCTTTCATTCTGCTCCCTGTCCCCTAGTTCAGATGCAACATAATGAGTTTTGTATGGCGTGGAAACTGACCCTAGCTCTCCTACATTTTCTCTTCATCCAGACAGTAACCCATGAAAACACATGCCTCCCAGCACCCATCCCTGGATGCTGCTCTCCCTCAGTCCCTCCTGCCTATGTGACACCCCATGTATTTTCTTCCCCTTTTCATTCCCACCCCAGCTCATGCACCTCTCTGACTTCTCACTGCTTATGTTAAAAGCAAATGGATAGGATAAATTTGAAGATCTAATTGGTTTTATTAAGTGATTCAAGAATAAGGCACCATCCCATCTTGCATGTAGAGGGAAGCTCTGAGGAGTGGTGCAAATGAAAAGATTTTATAGCAAGGAAATGGGCAAAGAAGAGAAAAGAGTGTTTCAGGGAAGGTCACCTTCCCTTAACTAGGAGAGGATGGGACATTATCATGAAGATGCCCTCCAGTCTGTGGGGGTGGAGAGGGCCCATGTGACAGAGTACCTCAGTGGTGCTGACCAGAGAATACTTAACTGACAAGTGAATATTTTAGGGAGAGATTAGGGATTAAGTAAGGTTTAGGGACTTGGCATGACCCAAGGTGCCATTTTGGGCCCAATGTTTTCTTTTCAACAGTCACCCTATTGCTTCTCTGGATTCCCCCATGATTGCCTGTGTAACAGCATCAGCAACCACCAGTTCACCATTTTTTCTTAGAGGAAAACCAGTAGCCATCACAGAGACCACAGGACATTGAATCATCTGAAGAATACGCCCTCAGTCTGACTTGCTCATCAAACAGTCACTTAGCACCTGCCTGGATTCAAGCACCATGCTACACTCACAGTTCAATCACTTTATTCAAGGAGTTTTTAGAAAACAAAAACACACAAACCAAGAACTACAAATTTTGGTGTTCTGAATTACTTTCTCTTTGGTTTGTTTATTTTAAGATTCAGGATAGTTAATATACAATGTTATGTTACTTTCAGGTATACAGTGTCGGGATTCAACAATTCTATACATTACATAGCACTCATCAATATAAGTGTATTACTAACCCCCTTCACCTATTTCCCCATCCCCTCACCTACCTGCCATCTGGGAACTAGTAGTGTGTTCCTTATAGATAAAAGGCTGTTTTTCCCTTTGTCACTTTTTTCTCTGTTACTTTTGCTGGTTCCTTAAATTGCACATATGAAGGAATCATATGGTATTTGTCTTTCCCTGACTGATTATTTCACTTATCATCATACTCTTTAGCTCCATCCATGTCGTTGCAATTGGCAAGATTTATGTCATTTTTATGGCTGAGTTTTATTCCATTGAATGTACACACCAGATCTTTTCTTCTTTATTCATCTACCTATGGACACTTGACTGCTTCCATACATTGACCAATGTAAATAATGCTACAGTAAATGTTGGGGTGCATGTTTCTTTTCATTTTAGTGTTTTCACATTATATGGGTAATATCCAGTACTAGAATTACTGGATCATATGATAATTCTGTTTTTCATTTTTTTTTGAAGAACCCCCATACTGCTTTCCACCATAGCTGTACCAGTTTCCATTTCCACCAACAGTGTACAAGAGTTCCCTTTACACCACTTCCTCTACGACACTTGTTTCCTATGTGTTTTGACTGTAGCCAATGTGGCAGGTGTGAAGTGATATCTCACTGTGGTTTTGATTTGCATTTCCCTGATGATGAGAGATATTGAGCATTTTTTCCTGTGTCTGTTGGCCATCTGGATGTTTTCTTTAGAGAAATGTCTACTTATGTCTTCTACCCATTTTTTAATTGAATTATTTATTCTTGCGGTGTTGAGTTGTCCAAGTTGTTTATATATTTTGGATACTAATCCTTTATCAAATATGTAATTAGGAAATATTTTCTCACCTTCAGTGATTGTCCTTTAGTTTTGTTGATTGTTTCCTTTGCTGTATGGAAGCACTTTATTTAATGTACTCCCAACAGTTGATTTTTGTTTTTGTTTCCCTTGCCTTTGGAGACATATCTGGAAAAATGTTCCTGTGGCCGACATAGGAGACTTTACTGCTTGTGTTCGCTCTCTTGTTCTCTTTTTTTTGCACACTATAACATTTATTTTTTTTAATTTTTTAGTATTATTTTGTTATTATGTTCTGTTAGCCAGCATATAGTACACCATTAGTTTTTGATGTAGTGTTCAATGATTTATTGGTTGTGTGTAAGACCCAGTGCTCATTGCAACACATGCCCTCCTCAATACCCATCATCTGGTTAACCCATGCACCCATCCTTCTCCCCTCTGTAACCCTGACCCTCAGTTTGTTTCCTGCAGTCCAGAGTCTCTCATGGTTTGTCTTCCTCTCTGATTTTTTCCCATTCAGTTTCCCTCCCTTCCCCTGTGTCCTTCACATTATTCCATATGTCCCACATATAAGTGATTGTCTTTCTCTACTTGACTTATTTCATTAGCATAATCCCTTCCAGTTCCATCCATGTAGATGCAAATTGTGGGTATTCATCCTTTCTGATGGCTGAGTAATATTCCATTGTTTATATGAACCACATCTTTATCCATTCATCTGTTGAAGGGCATCTTGGCTCCTTTCATGATTTAGCTATTGTGGACATTGCTGCTATGAACATTGGGGAGTATGTGCCCTTTCTTTTTGCTACATCTGTATCTTTGGGGAAAATACCTAGTAGTGCAATTGCTGGGTCTTAGGATAGCTCTATTTTTAACTTTTTGAGGAACCTCTATACTTTTTTCCAAAGTAGCTGTACCAGTTTACATTTCCACCAGCAGTGTAAGAGTGTTCTTCTTTCTCCCCATCCTTGCCAACACTTGTTGTTTCCTGTCTTGTTCATTTTTTCCTATCCTACCTGGTGTAAGGTGGAATCTCATTGTAGTTTTGATTTGTATTTCACTGATGGCTAGTGATGTTGAACACTTTTTCATGTGTCTGTTAGCCATTCATATGCCTTCTTTGGAGAAATGTCTATTCATGTCTTCTGTCCATTTATTGACCTGATTATTTGTTTCTTGGGTGTTGAGTTTGATAAGTTCTTTGTAGATCTTGGATATCAGTTCTTTATCTTAAATGTGAAAATGTCTGTGCTGCCCAGAGCAATTTACACTTTAAGTGCAATCCCTATCAAAATATGTTGACATTTTTCACAGAGTTGAAACAAACAATCCTAAAATTTGTATGGAGCCAGCAAATAGCCCAAATCTTCAGAAGAATGTTGAAAAAGAAAACCAAAACTGGTGGCATCACAATGACTGACTTCAAGCTGTATTACAAAGCTATAGTCATCAAAACAGTATGGTACTGGCACAAAAACAGACACATAGATCAATTGAACAGAATAGAGCCTGCAGAAATGGACCCTTAACTCTAGAGTCAACTAATCTTTGACAAAGCAGGAATGAATATCCAATGGATAAAAGATAGTCTTCAACCAATGGTGCTGGGAAAACTGGAGAACTCCAATCAGAAGAATAAAGCTAGACCATTTTCTAACACCTTACACAAAGATACTTGAAATGGATGAAAGACCTCAGTGTGAAACAGGAATCCATCAAAATCCTAGAGAAGAACATAGGCAGTAACCTCTTCAACATTGGCCACAGCTACTTCTTTCAAGACATGTTTCTAAAGGCAAGGAAAACAAAGCAAAACTGAAATTTTGGGACTTCATCAAGATAAAAAGCTTTGCACAGCAGAGGAAACAGTCAACAAAATGAAGAGAAAATCCACAGAATTGGATAAGATATTTTCCTGTGCTCTCTTCTAAGACTTTTATAATTTCAGGTCTCACGTTTAGGTCCTTAATCTATTCACTTTGAATTTATTTTTGTGTATGATATAAGAAAGTCATCTACTTTCTTTTGTATATGCTGTCAAGTTTCCCCAACACTATTTGTTGAAGAAACTCTCTATTTCTCAATGCATATTCTTGCCTCCTTTGTCAAAGTTTAATTGACCATAAAATTATGTGTTTATTTCTGGGCTCCCTGCTCTGTTCTATTGATCTATGTGTCTACATTTGTACCAGATCAACACTGTTTTTTAATTACTACAGCTTTGTAGTATAACTTAAATCTGGAATTGTGAGACATCCCGCGTTGTTTTTCTTTTTCAATATTCTTTTGCATTCAGAGTATTTTGTGGGTCCATAAAATTTTAGGGTTGTTTGCCCCAGTTATACAAAAAATGTTATTGGTATTTTGATGGCATTGCATTAAATCTGTGGTTGCTTAGGTAATATGAACATGTTAACAATATTTGTTCTCCCAATCCATGAATAATGAATATCTTTCCATTTCTTTGATCACTTTCAATTTTTTTCAAGAGGATATTATAGTTTTCATCAGGAACAGATGTTGTATTTTGTCAAATGCTTTTTCTGCATCAATTGAGAGTACCATGTGGTTCTTCTCTCTTCTCTTATTGATTTGTTTAATCATATTGATTAATTTGGGAGTGGTGAACCACCCTTGCATCCCTGAGATAAACCCCACCTGGTCATGGTGCATAATCTTTTTAATGTATTATTGAATCCTGTTAGCAAGGATCTTGTTAAGAATCTTGGCATCCGGGCGTCTGGGTGGCTCAGTGGGTTGAGGCCTCTGCCTTCAGCTCAGGTCATGATCCCAGGATCCTGGGATCAAGGCCCACATGGGGCTCTCTCTGCTCAGTGGGGAGCCTGCTTCCTCCTCTCTTTCTGCCTACTTGTGATCTTTTTCTCTGTCAAATAAATAAAAACTTAAAAAAGAAAAGAAAAGAAATTAGTATTTAAAAAAAATAATCTTGGCATCCATATTCATCAGAGATATTGGTCTGAAGTTCTCCTTTTTGATGGGGTCATTGTCCGGTTTGGGGATTAGAGTAATTCTGGCTTCATAGAAAGAGTCTGGAAGTTTTCCTTCCATTTCTATTTTCTGAAACAGCTTCAGGAGAACAGATGTTATTTCTTCTTTGAATGTTTGGTAGAATTCCCCAAGGAATCCGTCTGGTCCCAGGCTCTTGTTTTTGGGGAGGTTTTTGATCACTGCTTCAATCTCAACACTAGATATAGGTCTATTCAAATTGTCAATTTCTTCCTGTTTCAGTCTTGGAAGTTTATAGGTTTCCAGGAATGCATCCATATCTTCTAGGTTGTTAAACTTATTGAAATATAACTGCTGATAGTAATTTATGATGATTGTTTCTATTTCCTTCCTTGGTGTTAGTCATGATCTCTCCCCTTTCATTCATAATTTCATTAACTTAGATCTTCTCCCTTTTCTTTTGGGTTAGTTTGGCCAATGGTTTATCAATCTTATTAATTCTTTCAAAGAACCAGGTTCTACTTTGTTGATGTGTTCTACTGTATCTCTAATTTCTGATTCATTGATCTCTGCTCTAATCCTAATTATTTCCCATCTTGTGTGTGGGGTTGGATTGATTTTTTGTTGATTTTCCAGTTCCTTAAAGTGTAATGAGAGTTGGTGTATTCAGGATTTTTCAATATTTTTGAGTGAGGCTTTGATGGCTATGAATTTCCCCTTTAGGACTGCCTTTGCTGTATCCCATAGGTTTTGGATCGATGTATCTTCATTCTCATTGGTTTCCATGAAGTGTTTCAGTTCTTCCATGATTTCTTGGTTGATCCACAGATTCTTGAGCAAGATAGTCTTTAGCTTCCAAGTGTTTGATTTTCTCCTGAACTTTTTATGGTGGTTGAGTTCCAGTTTCATGGCATTGTGATCATAGAATATGCAGGGAATAAACTCAGTCTTCTGGTATCGGTTGAGCCCTTATTTGTGACCTAGTATGTGGTCTATTCTGGAGAAAGTTCCATGTGCACTTGAGAAGAATGAGTATTCTGCTGTTTTAGGGTGGCATGTTCTGAATATATCTCTGAGATCCATCTGGTCCAATGTGTAATTCAAGGCTCTTGTTTCTTTGTTGATTTTCTGTTTAGATAATCTGTCCATTGCTGAGAGTGGTGTGTTAAGATCTCCTACAATTAATGTATTCATAATAATATGATTCTGTATTTTGCTTAACACTTGGCTTATGTAGTTGGTTGCTCCCATGTTGGAGTTTAATAAATTGCCTTTCCCCTGATGTTGGGGTTTTACAGTTTGGGTGTTGTCCTCTTTTTCTTCTGGCTTGCCTTCTGGGGGCGGGGCCTGCCATGCTGTTTTCAGTCCCTTCCACCTGGGCTGTGCCTCTCCACCCCCTTCCTAGGGACTGGAGTCTATGGTAACCAGGTTGTCAGGGTTCAGTTCTCTGGAGGGGCTGTTCTTTTACGGCCTTTTGCAAGTCAGGTTGGAGCAAGATGTCTAGCCCAGACCTCCTTCCCAGAAACAGCCCCTAATTAGCAACCCTCTAGACGATGGGGGGGCTCCACTGTCTCTTCCTGTATTATCCTCTCCCTTGGCCGCCTGTCACAGCCAGGCGGGCTCAGACGCTGGTTTGATTCCTGTCCAAAGCCCCCCGTTTGTCGTTTCGCTCCCACGCCAGGAAAACCGCAACTGATTTGGGGTCATGTGACCTTGTCTGTGCCCAGGGAGTCTGTGTGACCCCCACCCAGGAGGGACTGAAGTCCACAGCCCCGCACCTCCCGCGGCAAGTCTGCAAAATCACCTTCCCTGGGGGGTCCGTGCCTGGCCCACGGGGTGGAGAGAAGCAGGAGAGAAAAGCAGCAGAGGAAAAAAGAAGGAAAAAAGCAGCGGAAAAATAGACTCCGCTCCACTGTTTCCTCTGGTTCCCTCCCGCGGCACCGGGGCGCACTTTCTCTCCACAGATCTATATCCCCGTTTCTCCGGCTGCCCCTCAGGCACTCTGTTTCTGTTTGCTTTGAATCAGACCGTAATCTGCTGTTGTTCCCTGAACACAGAGGACTTTCGTGCTGGGGTATTGCCTTCCAATGGGTCGCCTCTTCGGGCTTCCTCCCCCGCACCCCTTGTCTTTTGATATCCCTCCAACCGGTCTCACCCCACTCTATCTCTTTGCTGATGCTCTTTGTCCCCCACGGTGATCCAGAGTGCGAAATATCACATTTCAGGCTGATTTCATGGGTGTTCACAGTTTTCCTGTAGTGTTTTTTGCAGGAATTGAGCTCACTTCAGGGGACTCCCCTAAAGGGGGTCACCTGGCCTTCCTCCATCTTCCTCTCTTCCACAGGTTTCCTTTTAGTTGTGTTGACTGTTTCCATTGCTGTGCAAAAGCTTTTCATCTTGATGAAGTCCCAACAGTTTATTTTTGCTTTTGCTACTCTTTCTTTTAGAGAGGTATTTAGCCAGAAGTTTCTGTGGCCAAAGTCAAGGAGGTTGCTGCTTGCATTCTCCTCCAGGATTTTGATGGATTCCTGTCTCACATTTAAATCTTTGACCCATTTTCAGTTTATTTTTGTGTGTGGTGTAAGAAAGTAGTCCAGTTTTATTCTTCTGCATGTGGCTGTCGAATTTCCCCACAACATTTTTTGAAGTTAAAAAAAAAAACAAAAACAAAAAACCCCAACAATTTGTATATAATCATATTGTTAAGTCTATTCCATACAGTAATCTAATATATATGATAACAATGGCACGCAGGAGTGGGTGGGAGAAAAGCTGTATGTATTGGAGTTATAGTGAGACTCAACTATAACTCAGATCTGTAGAAACAAGTGAAGACAATGAGAAATGGTATATAGAAGGTTAATACAAATTTTATAAATGTATATTTGCTCTCCTTTCCTTTCTTGGCTTCTTTAATAGATGCAAAATTATATAAAATACTAATCATAATAAAAATAAAAAATAAATAACAATAAAAGTAAAAATAAATAAAGGGAAACCTGTGGATTGGGAGAGATATTTGCAAATGTCTACTCAGATAAAGGGTTGGTGTGCAAAATCTGTGAAGAACTTATGAAACTCAAGACCCCCCAAAAATAATCTAGTCAAGAAATGGGCAGAAGACATGAGCAGACATTTCTCCAATTAAGACATACAAATGGCCAATACACATGAAAAAAAATGCTCAGCATCATAAGGGAAATACAAATCAAAACCACAATGAGATACCTCCCCACACCAGGAAGAATGGCTACAATTAACAAGTCAGGAAACAACAAATATTGGTAAGGATTCAGAGAAAGAGGAACCCTCCTACGCTGTTGGTGGGAATGCAAATGGGTACAACCACCCTGGGAAACCATATAGAGGTTCTTCAGAAAGTTAAAAATAGAGTTACCCAGGAACCCAGCAATTGCACTACTAGGTATTTATCCAAACCTTGCGAACACACTAATTCAAAGAAGTACGTGCACCCCAATGTTTATAGCAGCAATATCCACAATAACCAAAATATACAAAAAGCCCAGATGTCCAACAACAGAAGAATGGATTTAAAAAAAAGAAGTGATATATAAAATAGACTATTCCTCAGACATCAAAAGGAATGAAACCTTGCCATTTTCAGTGACATAGATGGGACTAGAGTTTATTATGGTAAGAAAAATAAGTCAATCAGAGAAAGACAAATATCATATGATTTTACTCATATGTGGAATTTAAGGAACAAAGCAGATGAACATGAAAGAAGGGGTGGAGAACAAAATAAAAGGAAATTAGAGAGGGAGATAAACCACAAGAGATTCTTAACTGTATGAGGTTACTAGAGGGGAGGTGGATGTGGTATGGGGCAACTGCGTGGTGGACGTTAAGGAGGGCACTTGAAGGAATGAGCACTGGGTATTTTATGCAACTGATGATTCACTGAATTCTACCACTGAAAAAAATAATAAAGCATATGTTAATTAAATTTAATTTAAATACAAAATTAAAACAAAAAGCAAAAAAAAATTGTTTTTTTCTGTATCCCCATGCACTGGATTCCCAGTTCCTCTTTGCCTTTGAGTGGCAGGACCCCTCCACCCAGGTTACTCAACAGCAAGTTGGACTGTCCTCCCTCGGGGATTTAGGGACAGTCCACATTCATTTGGTCAGGGCCTAGCCAAGGACTACTCCACTCCTCAGTGCCCCAGATGCAGTGTCTTACTTCAATATGCTGATGACTTACTTACCTGCCACCCTGATGAGAACCCCTTCGACACAAATACCATCCTGGTGCTTCAGAGCTCCCCTCCTGGGGCTATTAGGTTTCCCCTTGAAAGGCCCAAATTTCCTCTCAGAGGGTTCAATTCCTAGGATTAATATTAGCTCCAGGGACTAAGAGCCTCTCTGAGCACCATAAGGGTCTCATTCTAACAGGAACACTCCCTCTACAAAACAGCAGCTTCATTCATTTTTGATGTCATGGGGTTTTGTTAAATATGGATACCCCAATTCAGATGAACAACAAAGCTTTTTATGAGGCCCTGAAGGGACCTGAGGAGGAGTCTCCGGAGTGGGACTCTGAAATGACCAAAGCTTTTTGGGCCCTCCATCATGCACTTATAAGTCCCTCAACAGTAGCCCTGCCAGACCTCCAGAAACTCTTGTTCTTATATGTGCAGGAGAGAAGTGTAGCGGCCCTTGGAATCTTGATCCAAATGCTGGGACCCTCCCAACTCTCGTTCACACACCTGTCTAAGAATCTAGATCCTGTGGCACAGGGATGGCCTCCCTCCTCTGAGTACTGGGCTCATGGCTCTACTGGTAGAAGAGATCTCTAAATTAATCTTGGGACCAGGAATAACTGTTTATATACAATAATAGGTTTTGGACACCCTGGATTCTAGGGCATTTCATTGGCTTGTCTAAGGTAGAATTAAAAATTCCAAACCATTTTATTGGAAACACCAGAATACAATCCTTCCCTGGACTTCTGCCCTCCTCCACAGAAGCACTGCTGTGCCCACTGGACTCCACATCATATTCAGACCTCTAAAACTCCAGTTGTTGAGCCCCATTGGTTGCAAAAACTCACAAATGAGTCCTTCTCCTTTTCCAGTCATTGGTTTTGGGGAAGTGTCTCTCTTGTGTGATCCCTTCCATACTACTCTCTTTCTCTCTCTTTTCCTCTCTGTCTCTCCTCTATTTTCAATCAGGATTCCCTCCCCTCCACAGTACCCATGATCCATTTTTCCCTGAAGTCATGTCTCTGAATCTCCTAACTTCCATGATGTGGCCTCTCCTCTGCCTCTAGCTGTGCCAGTCCTCAAATCTGCCAGATAAATTTCTTGGGTATTCAGAATGATTTTATATTTATCTAGCTGTGTTTGAGGGTCCAGGCATGTTTGGATACTCCAACTACTACACCATGTTAACTCGTCCCTCTGGACCATCCTGTTTCTTTTTCTTTTCTTTTCTTCTACTTTCTTGTGGTGAGAACACTTCAGATGTACTTTTCTGGCAAGTTTCATGTATACAATTTCTCTGCCTTCTTGTGTTCATTCTCAGGTGTGCTTCTCTGGTACTAAAAAACCCATTGTACTTGTTGGAGTACTCATCCAGGACAAGAAAGAACATTTATTTCCCCACCACCAACACCAAGAATCAGGCAACAGGTCCACTCCAACAGGTTTGTGCAGTTAAATAACTGGAATGATCACAGGCAAAACAGTTTCTCCTCAAGGGCTCAGGGACATCAGAAAAGATCCAGAGAAGTGTGAATTCCCTTGACCAGGTGACAAGACCTTTAACAGAAGAGCATCAAACATCTCAACTACTAAAAACTTCTCAGAAATTAAAAGAAGAAGAAAAAGCTTTAAATGTGACATATATTCAACACAGATTTTTATTGAGGACATATTCTATGCAGGTGAGATATCTTTCCAAGCATACAATTATTAAAAAGGCATGCACTTTATTCCCCAGAATCCTAAGAATTAGGAGGTAAAAGAAGTAGGAAGTGAGGCATAGATTTACAAAAGTACAGGAAAATGTGGTGGAAATTCTTAAAAGGCAGAGACTGTTTCTACTTGTGATTCAGAGAGGGCTCATGGGAAGAAGTGACATCTGCTATCTGATGACATGCAGGTGCTGGGGCTTTATTCCATTCAGAGAAAATGATTGAGATTTAAGTTCAAGAACCAAGACAGAACAACAAAATCCCACTAAAATACACTAAGCTTATATTGACAACTGATCACTAAGCACAACTGGAAGACAAAGTCGCACACAAAGAGTTGCAAACACATCACCGCTGAGCTGGGTTTAGATAAGTACTGGAGCCTGGGCTGCTGGCATCTCACCCCCAAGGGAGGCCAGTGCACTGATGTCTCTACTGTGTTCTCCTGGGAGGAAAAGAGGAAGAGTCATTCTGCAGCAGGTGGAGGTGAGGACCGCAGGGGGAAGGGCACTGGTAATAGGAGGGCTGAGGACAGACTGAAGGTGGGGAGACACCTGGGAAAGAGCAGGAAGGTGGCTCCAGAGACTTACCAGCGCTTCCAGAGCCACAACATCAGACCTGCCAGAAGCACCAGGGGCACTATCACCGCCAGGAAGACCAATCCCGTGGAATGGGGCTGCTCTGTGGGTTTTGTGCACAGAGGGTGTCACTTCCCAACTATCTGGGTTGAGCTGTACCTCCCTCATCCTCTTTTCTCGTGTCACCCTCTGCCTCACCACCTGCCCTTCCTCTTTTCACTTCTCCCATCCCTTTTCCGACATGAACCCTTCACCAGCCCTCCACATCCTGCCACAACTAGAGGACCTAGACCCTCAGGTCTTTCATTTCTTGGATTACTGACTTTTTGTCCTTTGTGGTCTGGAGTCCCTAGAATTCCCTATTTCTCATCTGCTTCTCCTGCTTGGTTAGAGAAATACCTGCCCCCTTTCCCAGTGGGTCCCAACTCCTTCTTACCCCAGTAGAGGATCAGGTCCTGGCCTCCTAGACTGCTGTGTCTCACCCGGCATGACAGGCCAGCTGCCTCCCCGGCTTTCACATCCAAGGACACCTGAAGATACCATGTCCCATCAGCATGGGGCAGAACATCTCCTTGATGGGTGCTCTGTTGCTCCTGTTCACCTCGCATCCACATCACCCACACAGGCTTTGGATAGAAGCCAGAGACATGGCACACCAGTAGCAGATGGCCAGGACCCGGACTGGGACCAGTGGACAGCCAGGCCTCTGGTCTCACTGCAGACACAGGACAGATAATCACATACTGAGAGGGTAGATCTTCACATCACTTTATATAAACATATTTCCACATCTAGAAATCTGTCACTATCATCCCCTCTCCTTTTGACTCCTTCTAACCCTGAATTTGAGGGAATGGTACAAATTTATGAGTACACAGTAGAGAATTCATGGAGGGAGGGAGCAGGACTGACCTTGTCGCTGGATATATGTCTTCCCTGCATCAAGAAGACCCAACAGGAACTGGAGGCAGGTGTCACTAAGGAGCGTGTGTACTATTTCATTAAAAACATGGTACTGATTGAATAGTCTGCAGACCTGCTGAGCCCTCCTTCCTCCCTTTAGAGATGGCCACCATGATGTGTTCTGGAAACTCATGAGATCTGATCCTTGATAAGCAACTCCCGCGTAGCCTGCTGATACCTCTCTAATGTGGGAATCACAGCCTCCTGAGATCTGTACCTGAAAGGGATCTGGGAACAGAGACTGTGAGTTACAGGAGAGGGGAAGGGAAAGAGATTAAATAATAAGCATGGAGGCCAAGGATGGTGGGAGCAGAGGGGGAAATTTAGGGAATTGGAAGGAATGGATCGCAGTTGGGTTTGGGGGGATGCTCACACAAAGCGGAAGTGGTGGTTGATGCAGACAGGGGAAGAGGTAAATGCTTGAGGAAGGAACAAATGTTGGATGAGAGAAATGAATGATATGGCCAGAGAATAGGAAAAGTCTCAGCATGCAAGCTGTGGTAAAAATACAATCTAAGTTGAAGAGAATGCAGTGGGTACAGGGAACACATAGAGTTCCTTAATGGGATTGAATGGGGAGAAAACTCAGTTCAAGGAGTCATTCACAGAGTGAGGGAGCAGAGTGTGCCTGATTGGAGGCCAGGGAGAGAGGTGGTGTCAGGAGACACTAGTAGGACAGGATGGCTCAGTCTGCACTCAACAAGTGGAGAGTGGAGGAGCACAAGACATGAAGCTTTACTGGAATTGGGGTCTGGCTTCTACCATCTGCCTAGATGAGTGTTATTTAGATTTATTATGGGGAGACATGAGGTTCAGAAGCCAGTGGAATTTCTTTCCTAGAGGAAGAAAGAACTCAAGGAGACACACACTCCTACCACCTCCATCCCACCCTGGAGGTAAGTAAACTCACATTCAAGCTGCCATTCGCTGACATGGTGATGAAATATCTGAAGAAGTCTAATAGAATTAGTATGGAATATTCTTTCCAGTTCTGTGAACCTCTCCTTACTGAAGCTGCCCTTGGACCAAGGCCACAGAAAAATGAAAGCACCAGTCTTGTTGTTCCAGCCATGAGTCTGCAGCTCATCTAGCCATGCTGAGCCTTGATTTTGTGCCCAGGAATGGTTATAAAAGGATGAGGTCAGGATAATTCGGAAGGAGATTGGCTTCTGGAAGGCTGTGGACAAAGAACAGATTGAGGAAGATAAGAGCATTTGGAAGGAGACAGAATGGAGAAGAGAATACAGGGAGGGGAACAAAAATCCAGAGGACAGAGAAGCCATAGTTATCTCAGGAGACATGTGCTGCCCCAGAGACCAGAGCTTCATACCCAACCTTTCAAAGAGCACATGGTCCTGGGGATGGGAATGCTCAGGAAGGAACCAGGCTGCACTCTGGTCCCCAGATACATGGTGGGGAACCCACAACATGAATGCACACACACACACACACAGAGACACAAATGCACACCTGTACACAGACAACCACATACAGATGCACACATATGCACACATCATGCACACATACAAACACAGACATGCCGACACATACCACTCATGTATGCACATGCACAGAGATGTACACAGGCACAAATATATATGTTCACACATTACGCACACAAAGACTGGTAAAAACACACACACACAAACACACTCACATGTGCACCACTGGGCAGGGCCACAGTTCTCACCTTTCACTGTCACCACCTGGGAAGAGAACCACCAGCAACACAAGCTGCAGGAACAACATTTTACTTACAGATATTCCTTCTTTCTCTTACAAAGTTGGTCTTTGACAGTTGTTCTAAAAAACCTACCCCTCACACAGCAGCTCTCTTCTGACTTCCTTCTTCACACACCAGGCTTCCCTGAGTCTCTGTGACAATGCAAATGTGCTCCTCCCTCAACTCTGGACAGCAGCTCAGACTCTCAGTTCCCCTCCTGGTCTGACTCTCTTCTTTGGCTTCCAGCTTCTCCCTGTCCTGCTCCCCATCCCCTAATTCACTTGCTTCAGAACCAGTCCTGTGTAGCATAGAAAAGTGGCCACACCTCTCAGGCCTTTCCTCATCCAGACGGTAATCCATGAAAATACAAGACTCCCAACACTCAGCCCTGGACTCTGCTGTCTCTCTGCCTCTCCTGAGCTTGTGACACCCCTCATGTATTTTTTCTCTGTCATTTTCCCACTACAGCTCATTTGCATCTCTGACTTCTCAATGCTTATGTTAAAAGAGAAACAAAATCTGCCAGGCAAATTTGAATATCCAGTTGTCTTTATTAAGTGATTTAAGAATGGAGCAGGTAGAGGGGAACTCTGAAGAGATGTATAAATAGAAAGGTTTTATAGGAAGAAAGTTGACAAAAGAAGAAAAAGGAGTGTTTCAGTGAAGATTGTTTTCTCTTAATTGGGAGAGCAGGGAGGGTCTTAACATGCAGATGGCCTCCCCTCCTTGAGGGATGGAGAGGGTCCATGTGACAAAGTACCTCATTGGTGATGACCAGAGAATTCTCACTGATGGATGAACATTTCTAGGGGAGGTAGGAACTGCAGCTAGGTTAGAGATTAAGCAAGGTTTCGGGACTTAGCCTATCCCTGGGCACCATTTTGGGCCCATGGTTTCCTTTTTCACAGTAGCTCTCTTTTCTTGTACAGATTCCCCCATGACTGTCTGTGTAACACTATTGGAAACCACCAGTTCACCATTATTCTTAGGGGACAACCAGTAGCCATCACAGAGACCGTGGGACATTTAAACATCTGAAGAATACCCTCTCTGTCTGATTTGCATTAATATATATTCACTCACTAAACAGTCACTTACCACCTGCCTGGATTCAAGCACAATGCCACACTCATGAAAATACAGTGTCCGCCATGCAATTACTTTATCAAGGATCTTTTAAGTCTACCTGGGAGGAAAAATATATAAACCAAGAATTATACAATTTAGTGTGCTGAGTTACAATTCTTTGTTTGGTTTATTTTAAGTTTCAGTTAATGTACTGTACATTTAATGCACAGTACAGTTAATGTACATTTTTATATTAATTTCAGGAGAACAGCATAAGGATTCTACAATCTTATACACTACTCAGTACTCATCAGTATAGCTGTATTCCTAATCCCTTTCACTGATTTCTCCCATCTCCCCAACCATCTCCTCTCTGGGAACCAGTAGTGTGTTCTCTATAGAGGAGAGGCTGTTTTCTCCTTTGGTACTTTTTTCTTTGTTCATTTTGTTTGTTTCTTCAATTCTACACATGAAGAAATCATATGGTATTTGTCTTTCTTTGAGTGATTAAGCCACTTACCATCATACTCTAGCTCCATCCATGTTGCTGCAAATGGGAAGATTTCGGTAATTTTTATGGCCAAGTAATATTCTATAGTGGGTACATACCACACTTTTTTTCCTGTATTTCTCTATCTATGGACACTTGGGTTGCTTCCATACATGGGCCAAAGTAAATAATGCAGTAAACCGTGGGGTGCATGTGTCTTTTCATTTTAGTGTTTTCACAATCCTCAGGTAAATATTCAGTCGTGGAATTACTGGATCATATGGTAAATCTGTTTTTAAGTTTTTGAGGAATCTTCATACTGTTTTCCATCATGACTGCACCAATTTGCACTCTCACCAAGGGTACAAGGGTTCCTTTTACTCTTACTTTCTCTGCAACATTTGTTTCTTGTGTGTTTCTGAATTTAGCCAATGTGACAGGTGTGAGGTGACATCTCATTGTGGTTTTGATTTGCATTTCCCTGATGATGAAAGATGCTGAACATTTTTTCCTGTGTTTGTTAGCCATCTGTGTGTCTTCTTTAGAGAAATGCCTACTCATGTCTTCTACCCATTTTTAATTGGATTATTTGTTCTTTTTGTGTTGAGTTCTCCAAGTTCTTCATGTATTTTGGATACTAAACCTTTTTCAGATATGTTATTAGGAAATATCTGCTCACATTCAGTGGGTTTTCTGACAGTTTTGTTCACTGTTTCCTTTCCTGTGCAAAAGTTTTTTATCCTGATGAAGTCCCATTAGTTCATTTTTGCTTTTGTATCTCTTGCCTATGGAGATGTATCTAGCAAGAAATTGCTACCGCCAAGGTCAAAGAGGTTACTGTCTGTATTCTCTAGAATTTTGGTAGATTCTTGTCTCATATTTAGGTCTTTCATCCATTTTGAGTTTGTTTTTGTATATGGTGTTAGAAAATAGTTCAGTTTCATTCTTCTGCATGTGGCTATCCAATTTTCCCAACACCATTTGTTGAAGATACTGTCTTTTTTTCCATTGGATATTCTTTCCTGCTATGTCAAAAATCAATTGACCATAGAGTTGTGGTTCATTTCTGGGTTCTATATTCTGTTCCATTGATCTATGCATCTGTTTTAGTGCCAGTACCATACTGTCTTGATGCTTATAGCTTTGTAATACAGCTTGAAATCTGGAATTGTGATGGCACCAACTTTTGTTTTCTTTTTCAACATTTCTTTGGCTATTTGGGGTCTTTTCTGGTTCCCATACAAATTTTAGGATTATTGGTTCCAGTTCTGTGAAAAATGTTGATGATAGTTGGATAGAGATTGCATTGAATGTGTAGATTGTTTGGGGCAGCATAAACATTTTAATAATATTGTTCTTCTAAACCATGAGTATGGAATGCTTTTCCATTTTTTTGTGTCTTCCTCAATTTCTTTCATAAGTGTTCTATAGTTTCAGAGTACATATCCTTTACCCTAATGGTTAGTTTTGTTCCTAGGTATTTTATGGTTTTTTATACAACTGTCAATGGGATTGATTCCTTGATTTCTCTTTCTTCTGCCTCATCCTTAGTGTGTAGAAATGTGACTGAGTTCTGTGAATTGATTTTTTTATCCTTCCATTTTGTTGAATTCCTGTATGAGTTCTAGCAATTTTTGAGTAGAGTCTTTGGGTTTTCAACATACAATATCATGTCATCTGTGAATAGTGAGCTTGCCAAATCAGATGCTTTTTATTTCTTTTTGTCATGATAGCTGAGTCTAGGACAACCAGTACTATGTTGAACAGTGGTGAGAGTAGACATCCCTGTCATGTTCCTGACCTTAGGGGATAAGCTCTCAGTTCTTCCCTGTTGAGGATGATATTTGTTGTGGATTTTTCATATATGGCTTTTTAAAAATATTTTTATTTATTTATTTATTTATTTATTTATTTATTTATTTAACAGAGAAAGAACGCAAGCAAGGGAAGTGGAAAAGGGAGCAGGCTTCCTGCTTCCTGCTGAGCAGGGAGCCCAATTTGGGACTTGATCCCAGGACCCTGAGATCATGACCTGAGCTGAAGGCAGACGCTTAACAACTGAGCCATCCAGGTGCCCCCATATATGGATTTTATGATATTGAGTTATGGTCCCTGTACCTATACTGAAGAAACTTTTTATCAAAAAAGGATGCTGACTTTTGTCAAAATTTTTTTTTACATCCATTGAGAGAATCATATGATTCTTGTCCCTTTTTTTTTTAAATTAATGTGGTGTATCACATTGATCAATTTGCAGAGGTTGAACCACCCTTCCAGTCCAGGAGTAAATCCCCTTGGTCATGGTGCATGGTCCATTTAATGTACTGTTGGATCCTATTGGCTAGTAACTTTGTGAGAATGTTTGCAACCATGGTCATCAGGGATATTAATCTGTAATTCTCCTTTTTGGTGGGATCTTTGCCAGGTTTGAGGATCAAGGTAATTCTGGCTTCACAGAATGAGTGTGGAAGTTTTCCTTCCATTTCTAGTTTTTGAAATAGCTTCAGAAGAATAGGTATTAATTCTTCTTTAAGTGTTTGTAGAATTCCGCTGGGAGATATCTGACCATGGAATCCTGTCTTGGGAGACATTTTGGATTACTGCTTCAATTTCTTTGCTGGTTATGGATCTGTTCAGGTTTTCTATTTCCTCCTGTTTCAGTTTTGGTAGTTGCATGTTTCTAGGAATGCATCCATTTATTCCAGAGTGCCTAATTTGTTGGCACATAATTGTTCATAATATTCTTTTATAATTATATTTCTTCAGTGTTGGTTATGACCTCTCCTCTTTCATTTATGACGTCATTTATCTGGGTCATTTCTCTTTTCTTTTTGATAAATTTCACTAGGGGGTTATTGATCTTATTAATTCTTCCAATGAACCAGCTTCTAGTTTGGTTGATGTGTTTTACTGTTATTTTGATTTCTATGTCACTTATTCCTGCTCTAGTCTTTATTATTTCTCTTCTCCTGCTGAATTTAGGTTCTAGTTGCTGTTCTTTTCCTGGACCCTTTAAGTATAAGGTTAGGTTGTGTATTTGAGACTTTTCTCATTTCTTGAGAAAGGCCTATATTACATTGTTTTATTTTTTTCAGTGTTCCAAGATTCATTGCTTATGCCCCACACCCAGTGCTCTATGTAATATGAGCCCTCAATACCCACCACCAGGCTCACCCATCCCCTCACTCCCCTCCCTTCCAGACCCTCAGTTTGTCTCTGAGTCCAAAGTCTCTCATGTTTCATCTCCCTCCCTGATTTACTCCAATTCACATTTCCTTTCCTTCTCCTACTGTCTTCCATGCAATTCCTTATGCTCCACAAATAAGTGAAACCATATGATATTTGACTTTCTCTGCTTGGCTTATTTCACTTAGCATAATCTCCTCCAGTCCTGTCTATGTTGCTACAAAAGTTGGGTATTAATTCTTTCTTATGGAGGCATAATATTGCATTGTGTATATGGACCATATCTCCTTTATCCATGCATCTGTCGAAGGGCACCTTGACTCAAGAAAGGCCTATATTGCTATACACTTACCTCTGAGGGCCACCTTTACTGCATCCCAGAAGTTCTGAACTGTCATGTTTTCATTTTCATTTGTTTCCATGAATTTTTTAAATTCTCTTTTAATTCCTAGTTGGCCTAATTATTCTTTAGTAGAATGTTCTTTAACCTCCATGTAATTGTGTTCCATCCAAATTTTCTCTTGTGATTGATTTCAAGTTTTAAAGCATTGTGATCTGAAAATATGCATCATATAATCTCAATCTTTTGGTACTGGTTGAGATGTGATTTGTGACCCAGTATGTGATCTATTCTGGAGAATATTCCATGTGCACTCAAGAAGAATATGTATTCTATGACTTTAAGATGAAATGCTTTGAATACATTTAGGAAGTCTATCTGGTCCAGTGCACCATTCAAAGCCCTTGTTTGCTCATTTATCTTCTACTTGGATGATATGTCCATTGCTGTGGCTGGGACATTAAAGTTCCCTACTATTATTGTATTATCTATGTGGGTTTTTTTTTCAATTTTGTTATTGGTTTATATAATTGGCTGCTCCATGTTAGGAGCATAAATATTTATAATTGTTAGATATTCTTGTTGGATAGACCTTTTTATTATGACACATTGTCTTTCTTCATCTCTCATTGCAATTTTTGGTTTAAAATCTAGTTTATATGACATAAGGATTGCTATACCAGCTTCCTTTTGATGTCCATTAGCATGATAAATGGTTCTCCACCTCCTCACTTTCAATCTGGAGGTGTCTTTGGATCAAAAATGTGTCTCCTGTAGACAGCATATCAATGGATTTTTTAAATATTTTATTTATTTGACAGAGAGAGAGAAAGAGAGAGAGAGAGATGGCAAGAGAGGGAACACAAGCAGAGAGAGTAGGAGAAGGAGAAGCAGGCTTCCTGCTGAGTAGGGACTAATGCAGGGCTTGATTTTGGGACTCTGAGATCATGACCCAAGCAGAAGGCAGAAGTTTAATGACTGAGCTACCCAGGTGCTCCTCAATGGATTTGTTTTAATTTTTTTATCTAGTATTATTCCCTGTGTCTTTTGATTGGGGCATTTAGCCCATTTACATTTAGAATAACTATTAAAAGATATGAATTGAGTACCATAGTATTACCTATAAACTCACTATTTCTGTAGATTATCTCTGTTTCTTTCTGGTCTTTGTTAATTTTGTGCTATCTCCTTGCTCAAAGATCCCCTTTAATATTTCTTTCAGGGCTGGCTTGGTGTTCACTAATTCCTTTAATTTTTGTTTGTCTGGGAAACTCTTTATGTCTCCTTTTATTATGAATTATGGTCTTGCTGGATAAAGTATTCTTGGCCCCATATTTTTCCCGTCCAGCACCTTGAATATATCATGCAAGTCCTTCCTGGCCTGCCAGGTCTCTGCGGACATGTCTGCTGTCAGCCTTATATTTCTGCACTTGTAGGTTAAGGACCTCTTGTCCCGAGCTTCTTTCAGGATTTTGTCTTTATCGCTGAAATTTGCAAGCTTCATTAATATATGTAGAGGTGTTGACCTATTTTTTATTGTGTTATGTTGTCACCGTACAGTACATAATTAGTTTTTGAGGTAATGTTCCATGATTCACTGTTTGTGTATAACACCCAGTGCGCTATGCAATCAATGCCCTCCATAATACCCATCACTGGGCTCACTCACTAAACTCCCTCCATTCTAAAACTCTATGTTTGTTTCCTGGAGTCCATAGTCTTTTATGGTTCATCTCCCACTCTGATTTCTCCCTCTTCATTTCTCCCTGACCTATTTTTATTGATTTTTAGTGTTTTCTCTGTGCCTCCTGTACTTCAGTGCCTGTTTCCTTCCCTAGATTAGGGAAGTTCTCAGATATAAGTTGTTCAAATAAACCTTTTTCCCGCCCCCCCACAC